>JASDQU010587305.1:68719-81701 GCA_032191745.1 Picea mariana | reverse complement strand
TGAGTTTGACCAATGTTTGACCTAGGTACAACAAAGAATCCCCTTCATTGTCACCTTGTGTATGAACCCTAAATATAAAGGCCACTAATTTTACCAACTCGCAGTCAACCTCTGGGTGGGTGCAGTTGATAGTCGGGTCTAAACGTATGGGCATGATATCAAGTTCGAATCTCTTTAAGAGAACTGAAGAGAAGTGGACTGGTAAGACTTCAAAGGACCCTGAATGGATTCAAGATTCACGAAGATTCGAGACCAAATGAAACTAGTGGTTTGTCAACAAAAACCCCCAATATACGCTCATTCTACTACATTTTGTTAATCCTCAGAGCGGTAATCTCTATTACTCTCCCACACATGACCTCGTGTTTAACCCCTGTGTGACAGGGGGTTCCCAGCTACGCTTATATGAAAATTGTGTTTTCTCTCCCTATCACGAAATTCTATGTTTGTTTATGGATTTGGAAATTTATTCTCAACACATATTATAAATACCTACACTTAATCTAATGTAGGTTTGTAAACTTCTAGAAAAAAAAATTCTATATGGATTTTAATTAGCGTATTGATTTTTAGGTTGTTGTTTACTCAGGGGTATGGAAGCAAAACTAGTAATGTTTGTGACTTCGACTCCAAATATTGCAACAAAAAGAGATGAAAAGTTTCTATTGGATGAACTTTATCTATAGAAAGGAGAAGAGTCTTTTTCCATTCCCAAATGCATAAACCCAATGCACTTTACCTAATGTGAACTACAAACATGTACCACCCAAAACATTGAATGCAATCAATTTCTTGTTCGTTTCGTTATGAATTCAATGAATCTAAATCAAATGCAAGTTATTTCTACTTCCTTACATTCAATGCAAGAATCCAATGCAGATACAAAGGAATATGAAGTAAAAATATCGAACAAGAAACTAACTCAAAACAGTGACAAGACTCAAAGAACACAAACAATGAAAAATAGAAAGAGGAAATCACTCAACAATCCTTAAACATGAACAACAAGACATAAGTATTCAAGATAGGTTGTGGTAATAAAAATAAACTCAATCATTCAAAGAGAAATATGTTCTAAAAAATATTGAACAGAAACTCAGGACCAATCAAACCTTTGCAGACTCTTCCAACCAATCAGATAATTGAGAACATCATGAGACAAAGACCAAACCAGTGAAAATTAAGGGGAACCAATCTCACAATGTAGAAGAGGCTTGCAATCTCAAAAAAGGTAAAAATGAGTGAAAACCATGAAATCCTCAATCCAAATAAATTCAAAGACAATCATGAGTCTCTAGGAAAAAATCCCCTCAAAATCAAACTAAGAAAGAGCAAGCAGAAGGAGGAAAAATCACCAAAACAGGGGGAATGGCATTCATGTTATCAAGGAAACATAGCACCAGTTAGGGGAATGGTGCTTCATAGGAGGATTTGCAAGGGCTCCAGTCAGTTAATGGCACCCTCTAGTAGGCTTTTGAGGAGTGTCGATCAGGTAGATGGCACCCTGTAGTGAACTACAGGGGAGTGCCACCCTTCTGAAAAGTTCAAAAACTTGCTCAAAAAGGATAACAAACTCAGAAAAAAAAATCAATGCATGTATGATCTCTTTAGTGAAGATGGGAGAAGGGTAAATACATCATAATCAAGAAGCAAGCAAGATCTAATAGGAAAATTCTTTAGACGATCCAAGGAAATACTAATCAAAGTTGATCCCCAATGGAGTCGCCAATTTTTGTTACAGAATTTTTCGTCTGTGAATAGATGAAACCTCCCTTGGATTATAGACCCCTATACCAAGACATAAACAATACAAATGGACACTAACATCCCTTTGAATTTAATTTAACCAATCAGAAAGAGAGAGGGAGAAAAGGTGTGATGCACCTTGTTTCGAGGTTTGTCCTCACTACTTCCAATCTGAGCTTGATCTCCAAACTCCCTGGCACAATTTGATACCTACAATAGGAAGCAAAGAGAAGTGACTATATCTTACTCTATAAGATTAAGTCAAACAAATTCATCTATAAGTATTGAAGGAACAATAGACAAGAACATGCAACAATACACAAGCTTGAAGGAAATAGGCCAAGTATATTCAAATGAGAAACCAAATAGAATACTTACAAACCATGGATGATGATGAAACACTTTTCCAATCTATCCTCATCCATCCCTTGCATGAATCTACCAATATCAAAGGTTTGATGCCTGAAAATATTTCCCACTAGATCAGAGGTTTGATATGCCCAGACCTAGATTCCCCCTTCACCTTGGAAATACCTCAATATAAAGGCTTGAGAGGTGCAACAACCATGAGAAAATGAGGGATATGGTTGAGGATATGGCTCCTTGATTCTTGGATCATATCCTAAAGTGAATCCCAAGCATGAGGGTCGAACACAACTAACCCAATTTGAAGGAGTTGACCCATAGATTATGGTGGGGAAGATCCCCATTTTCTCTCAACAATAATGGTGTTCCCTCCAAGTGACAGACAAAGCGCCATTCACCAAAAGTGGCACTCCCTATATATGGCCATGGGATGACACCTTTCATAAATGCCCAAAAAAGGTCAAATTTTCTAAGGAAAAGGTGTCTTTTGACCTAGAAATGATGGGTTTCCTTCTCCCATATGACTTAGGGGTCATGACCAATTGTTTTCATGGTGTTAAGGGGTGGTGAAACCTCACAAAGTAAATGTGACACTTTGTAAGGTGCATACAACACTTGAGACAGTGAGTGCAACACTTACCGAGGTGCATATGTCACTTTGTGACACTTGCGACACTTAGGGTGAGATACCTAGGTGTGCACTTTTGGTGTGTAATAGGTGTCTGGTTGAGAGATTTTGTTATCCATGGTCATGTTCCAGGTGGCCCCCATGGATTCCTTAGGTCCACCAAAAGGATTACCATCGAGAAACCAAATAGAATACTTACAAACCATGGATCATGATTAAACACTTTTCCAATCTATCCTCATCCATCCCTTGCATGAATCTACCGATATCAAAGGTTTGATGCCTGAAAATATTTCCCACTAGATCAGAGGTTTGATATGCCCAGACCTAGATTCCCCCTTCACCTTGGAAATACCTTAATATAAAGGCTTGAGAGGTGCAACAACCATGAGAAAATGAGGGATATGGTTGAGGATATGGCTCCTTGATGCTTGGATCATATCCTAAAGTGAATCCCAAGCATGAGGGTCGAACACAACTAACCCAATTTGAAGGAGTTGGCCCATAGATTATGGTGGGGAAGATCCCCATTTTCTCTCAACAATAATGGTGTTCCCTCCAAGTGACAGACAAAGCGCCATTCACCAAAAGTGGCACTCCCTATATATGGCCATGGGGTGACACCTTTCATAAATGCCCAAAAAAGGTCAAATTTTCTAAGGAAAAGGTGTCTTTTGACCTAGAAATGATGGGTTTCCTTCTCCCATATGACTTAGGGGTCATGACCAATTGTTTTCATGGTGTTAAGGGGTGGTGAAACCTCACAAATTAAATGTGACACTTTGTACGGTGCATACAACACTTGAGACAGTGAGTGCAACACTTACCGAGGTGCATATGTCACTTTGTGACACTTGCGACACTTAGGGTGAGATACCTAGGTGTGCACTTTTGGTGTGTAATAGGTGTCTGGTTGAGATATTTTGTTATCCAAGGTCATGTTCCAGGTGGCCCCCATGGATTCCTTAGGTCCACCAAAAGGATTACCATCGATTCCTTAGGTCGACCAAAAGTATTACCATGGATTTATACCAATGCAATTACAATTGGGCAAGGAGTATTTTGAGATAATTCCCCCACAATAGTATGGGTGGCTACAAATAAAAGGTGTTACTCAAGATCTATAGCAATGTAAGAGGCATTGTTCAAGGATTTGTTTTTTAAATTCTGTAGGAGTATTATACATGATATGTCCCTACGAGGGCATATATGAAGTTAAATGAATATGTAAAAGGATAAATGCATATGTAACAATGGTGGTCCTAATAAAGGGGCCACATGTGCATATGTGAATAGGTATATATAGAGATCATGTAGTTATTATTGAAAAACATGTGATTTGGGATGTATGAATGTATTGGGGTATTTGAAGGAGGTTCTCCTATTATTTAAGGAGTTATTTTGTAATTCATTCTCTTATCTATTAGGAATTTGTTATCCATATTCACATTTGGTGTACATGGTGTGTACTCTGGTTTATTATGATATTTTAATGTTTTGGTGCTTAACATTTAGTTTCATAGCATATGATCCTAGGGTTTGGCTCCTTCAAACCATCATCTTGGCATTTTATCTATAAATTATTTATGGAATTTTTTAAATAGTAAAATTTTTGGGTGACTAAGGAAACATATAAAATTACATGTGGTAAAAATTTCAAGTTTCGGTTTACTATACTTCCTTAAATATAAGTTGTGGAAATTAGGGCTTTTAACTAGTCTTAAAACTTGTCTCAAATAAGCGTCCTTGGTAAAAAAAGTTATAATTGTTTTATAGGAAATATAATATATTAACATGTTTATGAACCTAACAATGCATATCAAATAACCTGTGGTAAAAATTTCATATTTACATTTTCTATATTTTTCAAGTTACAGGCTATGGATGTCAAGGTTTTTGACTAGTCCTACAACTAGTCTCAAACAAGTGTTTTGAGTAAAACAGTCATATATGATGCTAAAATTATCCAAATTGAGCTTCAATAGTTTCATTGGAAAGATGATATACCATAGTGTTTTAAGTCCAAATTTAAAAATTATATCAGAGAAATTGGACACATGGAATGATGTACAAGTTCACCCTCTGGAAAATGACAAAAATCAACAAGTTTTGGGAAAGTTACCACAAATTTCACTTGGTACATCAAAATTTGGTCAAATATATGGAATTGTAGAGAAGATATATCAAGATACTACATGATGAAATTTCACACTTACAAGTGCCTAAATTTCATATATGCATTAGGAGAAAGGTCGAGCATCAAGACAATCTCAAAATTAGGGCTTTAAAAGGTATGATAATTTAAAATTATCATATCTTTTAATTGAGATGTCCATTTGAGGCGATTCAAAAGATGTTGGAAAGCAAAAACATAGCATAATATACTATAAAAAGTATAATAACTATTTTAGATTATTATTGATATTATATTTAGGTTGTAAGTTGAGGGTTTGGTTTAGAACTCAATTAATAATCAATTGTAATACCAAACTTTAGTGGAGATGAGGATAAAGATAAAATCAATCCCATGGAATAGGTGAGAATGATACAAGAAAATTGTAAGACTAATTTTGGGGTAAGAAATTATTTTTATGGTGAATCTTGAGTGTGGTGGATGAATATTGATAAGATACTAGATGAAACATCACATGGGAAGCATTTGAAAACTTGTTCAAAAAAAATGGATCAAGGACTAAAATATAGAAGCAATGCTTACAATTGAAGAAGAATACAATGAAGATAAATAATAAATTTCCAAATCATAGAAAGATAAGGAGGAAATAAAGAAGAGCTTAAGAATAAGGGTGATCAATTATGTAAGTTGCAATCACCTAATGAATCACTGATTAAGGAAGTTAAGAACTTAATGAAAGTAAATATGAGAAAATGCAAGAAGGATGAATAAATAAACAGATTACACAAACCATAATAAAATAATTATTGGATGAGGTAAAGAGATTGGAAGAAGAAAATAAGCATTGCCAAAATCAAGAAAAAACAAGGATCTTGGATGAGGAGACTACCAAAAGACTGGAAGAGGAAATTTGCAAGAAGATTGAAGAATCCCTAAACATAGATGAGGTAAAATCATAATTTCTATTTAGAATTGAATAATGAAGAAATATCTTGATGGAAAATATCACCATTTATCTTTCAAAAGAGAAGGAAGAAAAGATTCAAGAAGGCCACCACAAAATACTAAAAGAACTAGATTTTTATCTTCACAATGTCAGAGTCAAATATGATGGAATTATCTCAAAAGTAGGTTGTATTAAAGACCAAGCACAAAGGACAGAGGATGCCATTGTCTTTGAAAAGAAGACTAATGATATGGTTGTGTACAGTGAGGAAAACCATCAAATGCAAAACCATATTGATACCCTCATTATGAGGAAATATTTCAAGGAAGACAAGAAGATTGATATCAACATTATCAAGGAATACAGATGGAATACTCATTAATATTCATGGAACAGGGCATCACAAAACCATTATTCAATAGGATATTATCATATACCAACAACTACTACAAATTGGATAAGTTACAACAACTATACATGGAATCAAAGGAAAGAAAAGTATGCAACAACCAACCATAAAGGATTAAGACCAAAAGGAATTGATATTATATGGATGGATCATCATAAATGGAATGAATAAAAAAGGAACATAATAAAATCATATTATTTGGTTTCATCGCATGTAAATCCTTTAATTAGAAAGCTTTGAGGACAAATTTTATGAAGGAGAGTATTATGATATGACCCCGAGGGGAGAATATATGGGTTGAAATGTATATGTAATAATGATTGGCCTAATAAAGGAGCCACATGTACAATGTGTGAATAGGTATGTATAGAGATCATGTAGTCATTATTGAAGAACATGTGATTTGGGATGTATGAATGTATTGGTGTATTTGGACGAGGTTCTCATATTATTTAGGGAGTTATTGCGTAACTCATCTATCTTATATATTTTGGAGTTGTGCTCCACACTACATTTGGTGTACATGGTGTGTAGTCTAGTTTCTTATGAATTTTTTTATATATTCGAACAAAATTGTTTTTTAGCTATCCATTCTATAAATCCCAAGGTTTGCAAGGTCTCGAGGACAAAGGAGTGTCAAGTCCTATAGCTCTTTGATATACTCAAGTGTTTCAAACAATAGTACTCAGTTGAATATTTCGCAGTAGAAACTAAGGAGTATTCACAACACCCTTATCCATACTACATGATTCCTTAGTACATGAGAGTGATATCCACATGTGTTTCTCTCAGTTTAATATAACACCATGATGACCTAGAGAATTGTTTCAAGCTAGTTTCAAGTGCACCTAGGAGGATACTGATATACCTAAATATACGCGGAAGAAAGAATCTATAGGAAAATTCTATCTAATGTGGTACTACTCAAAGGGTACCAATAAACAATTACAAGGGTATCTAACCAGGTGACTCCACTTGTATTATCTTCATGTATGCTTCCCCAATCATAGGTTTACCAACTAAATGAGACATATTTTTTTTAAAGACATTGGAACATGTCTCAATCCTATTTTTTTTTCTAAAATTCGAGCATGTGATGGCACAATAAAGAGATTTGATACCACTTGTAATGAACTTGTACAACAAAAATAGTGATTAATGAACAATTATTCAAGAAATATAACTATAAAAAACTAAATAAGTAAGAGAATGATATAGAACCTACAAAATATAACCCATTTATTGAAAATAGAGAAATTTTCAAGGGCCTCTTTAAGAGGGAACCATCCTTTGAGTAAAGCTCTAGTACAATAGTAATACTTGACCAAACATTCCATAGCCTACTAGATCTATAAATAGTTTCTCTCTAGACAAACCCTAACCACATGTGGTCCCGTCAATAATGAGTACAAACCACTTTAGTGGGTTTTATTTAAAGAGGACCATTTTACATAGAGAAATTACCAACTTAATATCTAATGAGTGTTATTCGAAGAAGATATCCCCATACATTAATTAATAACTCCTAAGTAACCCAAAGTAGTGAGGTTAGGGGAGGATCTTAATAGCTAATGGGGCGATATCTATGAGAAATCATTTACATTCCTTACATTGATGCAACTTGAATTTTTTTCCCATCATAGTGATAGTAGATACCTACATGTTGACATTATATTTCTTCTACCCAAGGTAATTTATGGAATCTAGGGTTCTAATAAGGATGTGGAGGAGGCACAAAAGGAGGATGTGGTCATGGAACAAAATTGGGTTGTTTGGTCTATTTAAATACCATGACTTGTACCTATCTGACTTGTTGAGATGCCATCAACCAAGTAGTAGGGTGAGACATATCAAATTATTCTTTAATATCCTCCTTTAGACCACTAATAAAACAATATTTGAAAAAAGCATTAGCCATACATTTTATGTGGATTGCTAATTTCTTCAAGTAAGAAATTTTTCGATTCTTTTGGCTAGGCACAACATGATCATATTCCCCCAAAAATAGTATTGGTTTCAAATTGAGCATAAATGGCCTTCACAAATATCTCTGAGGAATGTACCTTGCATAAGCTTTATTATGTGATTGTCACCACTTCCAATGTTCTGTATCTAAGTATAACATACCTACCAATATTTTCAAAAACTCGTCATCAAAACCTTAGAGGGGAAAGTAGTGTTCCATATGGTAACCCATCTTATTAGGTCAAAGTCATAAAAATTGTTTACATCTATCTTAGAAAATTTGTGCAATATGGTGTTGTTTTCCTTAAAAGGGTGGCCCTGAGCAGAACCCTCCTCGTATGAATGAATCATTGTTTCCTTGTGGCCCCAACTACTCCTATCAATGCTCCATGTCTAATAGTGATGAAATGAATGTCTATAGCATGTCATTGGTTTTATATTCCAGTTCTTGCAAGTTGCTAATGTTAGAGACTTGACCTTTGATCTTAGAGACCTAGACTTCAAATTGGGAGATACTGGTATTCATGGTCATGTTTGTAGTGGTCTTCATGGGGTGTCCTTGAGTCTATTGAAAGGGTTAACCTTAGAGCTATACCATTTCAATCATTGCCATCCAAGGATTCTTTTGAGATGGCTATTATCACCTCAATTTCACTCATAGGGGACATTCAGAAAATAATTAATAAGCATAATCAATTGGAAAGAATACAACATAATAAAACTACCTCATGGACACTTTATATCACCTAAAAGAGAAAAAAAATAAACCTTTAAAAGTGGGTTTTTATACACTTGCACAACCTACCTTCAATAACGCTCGTGAGAATTGTGCAGGATATCCTTTGAAACCTGTGTAACTCTATTCACATGAGTGAGGCCAACCTCTTTAGTGCATTTAAGGTGATAGGGATGACTTAGGTGGCTCTAGGTTGATGTCCATGATAAATTTGAACTCTCATCCCATCAATGAGGAGTAACTTGGCCCCCCAAATTCTCTTTCAAGAGTTGGTAACCCATTTTGAATGAAGAACTTTCACATTGAAACTAGTTCTTCATAGGGTTCAAAATTTCCCTATAAATAAAATCCATGGGGTAGCATTTGAATAAGAGAAGCATTGCAAGGTTATGCTGAAGGAATGACATTAGAGATCAGTGATATTTCTCTCTAATCTCTAACAGTCATTTCCCTCATGTTTTTTTGTGTTCTTTCCTCAAAGAACAAAGACTTATTCATCCACAATTGTTAGAGGGTTTTAAAGAAGTAAAAGGAACCATCCCAACGAGAGTGTTGGAGCCCATTTGCATCAAACCATTCTCCCTAGAAGTTGTTACTCATTTTATGTTTTTTTATTGGACCAACATATGAGTATCATTGTTTCCATCCAATTTCTTGTGTTTAAATGCCATTCTTGTGGTTAAATTTGTAGTTTAGTTGCATGCATGCTTTATTGTTTTTTTTTGTGTGGAAATACTCTTGTGCTTGTCCCACAACTAGCCATTGACTATTTTTTATCTTGAATCCTAGTTGAACAAATGGGGTTTTGATGACCAATTTCATAAAATCCCCAACACAATAGGTCTCCCACAATGGTTAGGGTAGGCCTAAGAATTCCATAGATAATTCACAAATTGTATCAAATTTTCATCATTTCTTTATTAAAATAAAACACATACTTGCATGTCTGTGTGTTTTGTTTTTAACTTTAGATTAGGGCCATCATTGTATATTTTTTATTTACTTAATATTTTATAATTGTTTTAAAGTTCCACATGTCAGCTTCGCATTGAGCACGAAAGGAATTACACATATCCCTCATACTACACTATAAAAAGTGTCTCTTGAAGCAACAAGACATTTTTTATTAGGACACATTAAGTATGATGATGATCTTGATGCCCTAGAATTTAAATTTTGTTGTATGGAGATGGTAAAAATCCATACTTGTTATAAACAAACATTTGCATGGGGGAATAACCATGAGGAAATTTTATCCTCTATAGGACATCTTAAGATGGGAGATATAACATGCATAGAGATGGATTATAACTAGACCAACTAGACAATTATTGTAAATGTGTGTATTCCCTAAACAGACTCCACGTCATGACTATTGATAATTGAAAAGGACTACCATGTCCAATGCATGGAGATAGGATCAAGAATGAATATATTGGATCTTTCTAAAATGTCTCATGTAGGGCCATGACTCAAATATACATAGACATGCAAATTGAAATCTAGGATAAGGTTGAGGAAATAAATATGTTGAAAAGAGAGATTAACAAAAATTAAAATGTGGAAAAAAACATCATACCACATGTACCAATTCATGAATACATGCCCATTTTTTATGATTTAAAATTACAAATTATATACATTCTATTCCATCCACCCTTTCTAGTTATGGTATTCAAGCTAGATCAATGGCCAAGAAGCTAAAGAGGACATGGTTTGATGAGATGGGGATGAATTTTGAAATGATGAAACACATAGAGACATTACAAAAATGGAAGCATGACATAAGGTTTACTTAAGAATGACATCTTTGAGAGTATATTTGGGATTAGAGAAGAAAATATTCAGAATGGAGGAACTCAACCTCCTACTAAATAGCTATAACCTAATAAAAGTATCCCTATATAATTGTGTGAAACACATATTTGACTTGGAATTAAGAATGCCAAAGAACACATATTCGACTTGGAATTAAGAATGCCAAAGCTTATAGTTATTATTAAGGAAATATGGAAGGTAGGTACCAAAGAAAAAAAAATCCATGTTTGAGCTATCGAAGTTTTAAATATGATTGGTATCATGTTTCTCAAAGAAGGAGATAGACATATTCATCTAGTTTTAGAAACTAAGTTCTTATATGGAATACATCACTCCACCCCCTTTCATGATTGAAATATTAAATACGTTGGCCAAATTTAAAGCATTTTTTGGAAATTTTGGACATTTAAGAAAGATAGGGAGGGAAAAGTTTATTATCACCCCCTTTCCCTCCATGCAAGAAATCTCACAAAATTTGGCTAAAATGGAAAATTTCAACCAAGTTTTTCCACATTTAAACCATGAAGAAGAGGGAAATGGTTCCATGCTTAAAATATTAAATAGTTTGGCCAAATTTTGAGTATTGTTTTGGCAATTTTGGACATGTTAGAAAGATAGGGAGGTCAAAGTTGATAATCACCGCCCTTCCCTCCATGTAAGAAATCTCACAAAATTTGGCTAAAATGGAAAATTTCAACAAATGTTTTGCACATTTAAACTATGAAGAAGAGGGAAATGGTCAATGCATCCCGCCTCCATCTATTCTTAGATTTAAAAATATCTAGCAAAATTTCACCAAGTTTAACCAACTTTAACCCATTTTTTGGTAGTTTTTCACATAGAGGGAGGGGGTGATGTTGGAAATCACCCTTGAGGATGTAGGCAATTTCCAACATCACCCCCGTCCCTCCATGCATGATGCTTCTCAAAAATTTACAAAATTTCACAAAATATTTACTAGAATTTTGTTAAATTAAAGAAAAATATATTATTTTTACAAAATTTTGTGAAAATTAAAAATGTCTTCAATTTTATAACATTAGGGTAAACTTTCAATCAAAGTTTGGATAATTAAGGAAGGATTTGAGCAATTTCTCATCACTTTCTTAAAAATGTCTCCTAAATATAACTATTAGCAAAAATAGTGATACCAAAATCACTCACAA
The DNA here is from genome assembly GCA_032191745.1 of Picea mariana. Taxonomy (NCBI): domain Eukaryota; kingdom Viridiplantae; phylum Streptophyta; class Pinopsida; order Pinales; family Pinaceae; genus Picea; species Picea mariana. Next base: position 69,787 of record JASDQU010587305.1, on the reverse strand, counting down.
AAAAATAAGATGATGAAAAAAGTGGAGCTACTATATCATCTCTAAAATAAAAATGAAAGAAAAGAAAAACCCTTGAAAAATGACAAAAATGGTATTAATACATTAACACTAAAAAAGATAGAAAAATAGCCCTCTAAAAAAAATTGTTAATTCCAATATCACCCTTTTTCACAAAATGAAAAACAAAACAATTTTTAGAAACCCCCACCAAAAAAATTGCTACATCTATACTAAATTTAAAAAACAAAAACAAAAATAATCCTAAAAAAAATGTTAATACTAGTAACATCATTTTTCAAAAATGACAAAAAACATCCCTAAAAAATGAAAATTTTGTAGAGCTCTCTTCAAGTCGGTAATAATGTTGATAGTGAAAGTAGTTCATATTGAATCTCCTTTTGATATTTATGTAAGTCTACTTGCTACTTAAATCTTCCCTCTAACTTTATCTCCCCGGAATGTAAGGAATTAGTTTATGTTGGTATTTCACTAATTATAATAAGTTGGAATAAACATGTCATTGGGCTCATGATTTAATTGTTTTTTTTTTAATTATTTTATTTATTTATTTATATTTTTTAAATTGAAGAGTCAAATAAGGATCATCATTGAGTTCAACAACACAAATTAAATATGTTTCTGTGTCTTATTTTATTTGAAAATAATTAATCATGTATAAATCCCATCTTTCTTAATTAAAATATTGATTAGATCTTCTTAATTTATTTTAAAAATTCTTAAAATAATAAATATAGAGTATTTTATATTATCATCATCTCTATTCATTACAAAAATATATCACATTTAATATGATGATATATTCATTACAAAAATATATTACATTTAATATGATGATAATGGGATTCAATTTGGAATAAGATTACTTTGAAAAATAATAAGTATTTTATATTATTAATACATTTAAGTGAAAAAATAAATAAAATTTTAAATCATGTTGGTATTTTGGAGAAAACAAATAACAACACATGTTTTCATATATATTTTAAATCATGTTGATATTTGGGAGGAAACAAATAGCAAAATATATATATATATATGAAAACATGT
>JASDQU010587305.1:56250-66329 GCA_032191745.1 Picea mariana | reverse complement strand
CTTGGGAAGATGAGTCTTTTATACAGAAGCATCCAAAGTTACTCAAGCATTGCGGACAACACTTGTCTCAAGGGGAGGGGCATGTTAAGCCCTAATATTGGCTCATTACCACTTAATTGGGGCATATTATATTAGTAATGTTATTTTATTTATGTTGTCTTTAGGCCATTAGTTGTGATTTAGATTAGTAATGTTATTTTATTTATGTCGGCTTTAGGCCATTAAAACCTCCTAGTGTCCTACATATACCAAGGAGACATTTTCATTTTGAATCATCTTGTGCTTGAACATTTAAGTGGGGTAAAAGGAGGTTTCCCCCTCGAAGAGGCTTATTATCTGATATTATCTCTTTTTCAAGGCATTGAGTACTTTTCTAGAGGTTTTTGTATGCTATATTGATGTTTGGTTCTTAACAGCCAGTTGAAAGATTTTTTTATCCATGGTCATGTTTCAGGTGGCCACCATGGATTTCTTAGGTCCACCAAAAGTATTACCATGGATTTATACCAATGAAATTACAATCGTTCAAGGAGTATTTTGAGATAAGCCACCCACAATAGTATGGGTGGCTACAAAAAAAAGGTGTTACTTGAGAGCTATACCAATGTAAGAGGCATTGTTCAAGGATTTGTTTTTAACCTTTGTAGGAGTATTATTACATGATATGTCCCTAGGAGGGCATATATGTAGTTAAATGAATATGTAACAAGATAAATGCATATGTAACATTGGTGGTCCTAATAAAGGGGCCACATGTGCATATGTAAATAGGTATATATAGAGATCATGTAGTCATTATTGAAAAACATGTGGTTTGGGATGTATGAATGTATTGGGGTATTTGGAGGAGGTTCTCCTATTATTTAAGGATTTATTATGTAACTCATTCTCTTATCTATTAGGAATTTCGGTATCCATATTCATATTTTTTTTACACGGTGTGTAGTCTAGTTTATTATGATATTTTTATGATTTGGTGTTTAACATTTAGTTTTAGAGCATACGATCCTAGGTTTTGGCTCCTTCAAACCATCATCTTGGAATTTTATCTATAAATTGTTGTTTCAAATAGTAAAATTTTTGGGTGACTAAGGAAACATATAAAAGTAAATGTGGTAAAAATTTCAGGTTTTGGTTCACTATACTTCCTTGAATATAAGTTGTGGGAATTAGGGCTTTTAACTAGTCCTAAAACTTGTCTCAAATAGGTGTCCTTGGTAATAAAGTTATAATTTTTTTATAGGAAATATATGATATTAAAATGTTTATGAACCTAATAATACATATCAAATAATCTGTGGCAAAAATTTCAGATTTACATTTTCTATATTTTTCAAGTTACAGGCTATGGAAGTCAGGGTTTTTTACTAGTCCTACAACTAGTCTCAAACAAGTGTTCTGAGTAAAACAGTCATATCTGATGCTAAAAATATCCAAAATGAGTTTCAATAGTTTCATTGGAAAGATGATATACCATAGTGTTTTAAGTCTATATTTCAAAATCATATTAGAGAAATTGGACACACGGAATGATGTACAGGTTCACCCTCTAGAAAATGACAAAAATCAACAAGTTTTGGGAAACTTACCGCAATTTTCACTTGGTACATCAAAATTTGGTCAAATATATGGAATTGTAAAGAAGATATATCAGGATACTAAAGGATGAAATTTTATACTTACAAGTGCCTAAATTTCATATATGCATTAGGACAAAGGTTGAGCATCAAGAAAATCTCAAAATCAGGGCTTCAAAAGGTATGGTAATTTAAAATTATCATAAATTTTAATTGATATGTTCATTTGAGGCGATTCGAAAGATGTTGGAAAGAGAAAACGTAGAAGAATACATTGTAAAATGTATAACAATTATTTTAGATTATTATTGATATTATATTTAGTTTGTAAGTTGAGGGTTTGGTTTAGACCTCAATTAATAATCAATTACAATTTCAAACTTTAGTGGAGATGAGGATAAAGATAAAATCAATCCCATGGAATGGGTGAGAATGATACAAGAAAATTGTAAGACTAATTTTGGGGTAAGAAATTATTTTTATGTTGAATCTTGGGTGTGGTGGATGATTATTGATAAGGTACTAGATGAAACATCACATGGGAAGTATTTGAAAATTTGTTCCAAAAAAATGGATCAATGACTAAAATATAGAAGCAATGCTTACAATTGAAGAAGAATATAATGAAGCTAAATAATACNATTACAAAACCATAATAAAAAAATTATTGGATGAGGTCAAGAGATTGGAAGAAGAAAATAAGCATTTCCAAATTCAAGAAAAAACAAGGATCTTGGATGAGGAGACTACCAAAAGACTTGAAGATGAAATTTGCAAGAAGATTGAAGAATCCCTAAACATAGATGAGGTAAAATCATAAATTCTATTTAGAATTGAAGAATGAAGAAATAGCTTGACGGAAAATATCACCATTTAGCTTTCGAAAGAGAAGGAAGAAAAGATTCAAGAAGGCCGCCAAAAAATACTAAAAGAACTAGATTTTTATCTTCACAATGTCAGAGTCAAATATGATGGAATTGTCTCAAAAGTAGGTCGTATTAAAGACCAAGCAAAAAGGACAGAGGATGCCATTATCTTTGAAAAAAATATTATTGATATGGTTGTGTAGAGTGAGTAAAACCATCAAATGTGAAACCATATTGATACCCTCATTATGAGTAATATTTAAAGGAAGACAAGAAGATTGATATCAACATTATCAAGGAATAAATATGGAACACTCATTAATATTCATGGAACAGGGCATCACAAAACCATTATTCAACATGATATTATCATATACCAATAACTACAACAAATTGGATAAGTTACAACAACTATACATTGAATTAAATGAAATAAAATTATGCAACAACCAACCATCAAGGATTAAGACCAAAAGGAATTGATATTATATGGATGGATCATAATCCATAGAATGAATAAAAAAGGAACATAATAAAATCATATTATTTTGTTTCATCACATATAAAGCCTTTAACTGTAAAGCTTTGAGGACAAATTTTATGAAGGAGGGTATTATGATATGACCCCAAGGGGGGAATATATGGGTTAAATTGTATATATAATAATGATCATCCTAATAAAGGAGCCACATGTACAATGTGTCAATAGGTATGTATAGAGATCATGTAGTCATTATTGAAGAACATGTGATTTGGGATGTATGAATGTATTGGTGTATTTGGACGAGGTTCTCCTAGTCCTTAGGGATTTATTGTGTAACTCATCTATCTTATATATTTGGGAGTTGTGCTCCACACCACATTTGGTGTGCATGGTTTGTACTCTAATTTCTTATGAAAAATTATTTATATTTGAACAAAATTGTATTTTAGCTATCCATTCTATAAATTCCCATGGTTTGCAAGGTCTTAAGGACAAAGGAGTGTCAATTCCTATACTGATTCAATATACTAAAGTGTTTCAAAAAATAGCACTCAGTTGAAGTTTTAGGGACCTAACATCCCTAACCCCTCACGTAGGTAGAATAATATAATTCCATGTAATAAATGCCAATATTAATAAGGCCTAGCAATAAGGAAGAATAAGTCAAATGTAAGAAGACCTAATAGAAGCTTCCACTTCTAGAAGGATATTCCTAGAGATTGTTATTTTGGATAGATAGATTTAGTATAAATAGGAGTAGAGGGTATGGGAAGTTTTGTCTTGAGAATTATTGTTATAGAGTGTTGCTATGTTGGAGGTTTCCCCCTCGAAGAGGCAAGTGAACATTGTTTCCTATCGATAAAGGTATTATTTTGTTGTTGTGGCTTCAGTTATTGTGTTGTTCCAATTTTATTCTATGAAATATTTTTGTTTTATGCTATTATAATAGATCTGGAACCTTACAAGTGGTATCAGAGCACTTTCCTTGGCAGAAATTTGTGTTTTTTTTTTTTTTTTTTTCTGGGTAGAGACGTATTCCAATGTCTTAAAGCTACATAGATCTATAGTTCAGTGCATAAATCCATGGTCAGGGAAGCATACACATAGGAACTACAAGTGGTACTTAAGCGCACATTTTTGGCCACCCTTGTAACCCTTGTTGGTACCCCTTCGAGTGGTAGCGCATTAGACAACACCTGTATACGGATCGTCCTAGATCTCCTAAAGCCATCCATAGATAAATCGATCAGCCTATTGACTGTTATAGTGCCACCAAGAAAATCACTCAGGACGATACTCTCTAGTACCTGGGTAGTCAGGTACTATGACTAAGGGATTGGTCTAGCCTCTTTAGTTGGTTCCATGAGATATTGGGTCGAGTACTACTGTTGGACCCCACATGTATATCAGAGAGATATAGCACATGGAAAACCCTTTGTTTGTAGAAACCCTGAATACCCTAACCCTTGGGACAGAAACAAAAAAAAACAGACAAGATCTATTGTCGTGCAAGATTTATTCCTACAATTTGGTTGGGAAATTACTACACATTTCTTCCTGTTAAGAATTTGGGCATTTCAACACTGCAGTATTCTTCATATCGGAGTATAACTCTACAGGAGTAAAAAAAAAAGTATAGTGGTCCCACCGACACACTTATTTTGGACTTATCCCATTGGATTCCTCTCTCTGACTTGATTCCAATGGTACAATATAATTGTTAACACAATTTTTTTTGTCGTCCCGACCCCTTTTCCAACACCCTTATTTGGACCCTATCCCATTGGATTCCCCTTTTATCCCTTATCGCAGTGGTACCTATCATTTGAAACCCTTCTTCTCCATGGTCCCACCCACCCATTTCGACCCCCTATGCCCCCCTTATCCCATTTTCCTACCCTTTTTTCCAAATGGACAACACCCAAGACCAACAACTCAATACATTGGTTGTTGACAACCTCTAGAAAAAGGAAGAAATCTAGAATATCAATTCCAACCTTAGCTCAATCAATTCCACTATTCAAACCCTCCAGGACCAATGTGCCCACATCAAAGACCTCAAAGACCTCAAATCCACACTTGAACACTTCATGGGTCATTCCCTGAACCCTTCCTCTTCTGACCAACCATCCTATCAAGATGACCATGAATCTTACCATTACCAAGGTCCTCATACTATCCACTTTTCTCACGACCTTCACCCTCCCATAATTGAGGTGAAAAAATTTGATGGCTCAAATCCCAAAAGCTGGGTAACCCAAATGGAAAATTGTTTTTCTTTGCATGGAATTACTGATGATTTATCCAAGCTTCGCTATGGTATCCTCCATCTAGATCTGGAATGATGGCAATGGTGGCAATGGAGAAAAAAGGCCTGCCAAGGGTTTGTTGCTTGGACATAGTTTGTGACAGATCTTTATGATCACTTTGACTCCGACAACCACCATTTAGTCCATTTGACCAAGTTGCATCAGTCTGGGACAGTGGAAGACTTTATTGCCACATTTGAGCACTTTCCTTTCAGAATGGAGGAAATGTCAGATCCTTTCTTTAGGGAATGCTTTATCAGTGGCCTAAAAGATGAAATACATGCCCATGTTCTCATGGCACACCCCCAGACTTGGTTGGAAGATACTCAATGAGCCAAGGAAGCACAACATATTGTAACCTCCCAGATCCGCAAACCATCCTTTCCTCCTCGCCCTAAACCCACACATTCTACCCCTCCTGCAACTCCCCTCAAGATCCAAAAATTAACTAGGGCCAAAATAATTGAAAGTCAACTCATCGGGTCTTTGTTATAATTGTGATGAAAAATATTTTCCAGGGCACAAGTCTAAGGAACAAAATATTTTTATGGCTATGACTAAGGATATTTTGAAGACAAGGTCATTGTTTCACCTGTGGAGGAACTAGGACCACCCTTTTCTTTGACCCCACCCTTTGATCCACTAGATGTTGACCCAGTGATTTCACTTAATCCCCTTACTAGCTTCTCTTCTCCCTAGACTGTCAAATTAATTGGTTACATTAAAAATAGGAAATTCATCATCCTTGTGGACAATGGTAGCACCCATAATTTTATTCATCGTTTCATTTCCCAAGAAGTTAATTTTTACATCTATGTCATCAATAATTTCCAAATCATGATTTCCAATGGAGGTTCCATGAAATGTGGGGGACATTGTGAAAATGTGTAGCTCCAAATTGGTCAATATCACCTGAAATCCCATATGTTTTCCATAGACATGGGTGGTTGTGACATTGTTCTCAGTGTCAAATGGTTACGCACTCTCAATCCCATTCTCATGGATTTTAAGGACTTAACTATGCAATTCCAACAGAAGGGACAATAGTATAAGTTCCAATGCATCACAGCAAGTGCCCCTGAGATAATAAGTTCCCATCACATGGAAAAAATCCTCAAAAAGGGTCATTGTGACATTATTTCCCAACTCCACTCCATTCATATTGTTGAGACAATTTTTGTGCATCTCAAACTCCAATCTATCATCTCTCACCACCAAGTTTTTTTTACCACTCCCAAAGAACTTCCCCCTTCCCATGGAGTCCATGACCATTCCATCCCTCTCATACTGTGTAATATTCCTCCCAATGTTTTCCCTTATCGTCATTCATTTTCGCAAAAGAATGAAATTGAGAAAAATGTTCATGAATTTCTAGAAGTGGGTGTTATCTGTCCTAGTACCATCCCCTATTATTCCCATGTGGTCATGGTACTCAAGAAATAAGGTACTTGGCACATGTGTCCTGATTTTCATGCCCTCAACAAACTCACAATCAAAGACAAATTACCCATTCCTTTCATTGATGACCTCTTGGATGAATTGAGTGGTGCTCAATACTTCACCAAACTTGATCTATGTTCTGGCTACCACCAGATTTGTATGAAAGAAGAAGACATTCCCAAGACTTCATTTTGAACTCATGAGGGTTACTATGATTTCTTAGTAATGCCTTTTGGCTTGTGTAATTCTCCCTCCACTTTCCAAAGTCTTATGAATCATGTCTTCCGTCCTTTTCCCCATCATTTTGTCTTATTTTTATTTGATGATATTCTCATCTATAGTAAAAATTGGACATCCCATATCTCCAATGTGAATCAAGTTCTCCATCTACTCTCTAAGCACCAAATTTTCCTCAAACAATATAAATGTTCCTTTGGAGCCTCAAAAGTGGAATACCTGGGTCATATTGTAGGCAACGATGGTGTCTAGGTAGATCCCAAGAAAATTGAAGCTATCCAAGATTGGCCTTCCCTAAAACTCTTAATATGTTGCGTGGTTTTCTGGGTTTAACGGGATATTATGGAAATTTTGCTCAGAATTATGGAAAAATTTGCAACTCCTCTCACTTCTCTCCTTAAAAATAATTCTTTCACTTGGACTCTAGTTGTGGATCACTCCTTCCAAGCTTTGAAATATTCTATGTGCTTGACCCCTATTCTATCACTTCCAGATTTCACAAAGACGTTTGTATTGGAATGTGATGCTTCTAGGAAAGGAATTGGGATTTTCCTCATGCAAGATGGCATGCCTTTGGGCTTCACTAGAAAACAACTTTCAGAGAGAAATTTTGGCCAATCCATTTATGAAAAGGAAATGTTAGCTATTCTCCATGATATAGATATATGGCATCCTTATTTATTGGGTAAGCGCTTCCAAATCAAAACTAATCATCAGAGTCTCAAGCATTTTATGGAACAACGAATTTCATCACCGGAGTAAGAAAAATGGGTGACCAAGCTATTTGGTTATGATTATGAGATAATTTATAAGAAGGGAAAGGAAAATGTAGTGGCAGACGCTCTTTCCCGGAAATATGAAGAATATGGGTCCCTTTTCTCCCTCTCCTTCATTGTACCATATTAGCTCCAAGTTGTTCGTCAAGAATAGTTGCAAGACCCCAAAATTTCTAACATGATCCACCAATTGCAACACAATTCTCCAGCTTATCTAGGGTACTCTTGGCATAATGAAGAGATTTGCTATAAAGTTTGTTTGTATTTATGCAATCAATCACAAGTTAAATGCACAATGCTTTATGAACTTCATGCCTCACCCATATGTGGGCATTCAGGGTTTACCAAAACCTAAGAATGGGTCAAACGTTCTTTTTTTGGGGATGGTATAAAATAGGATGTTCGCACCTTTTTTATTGAATGTGATTTCTTTGAACGCAAAAATGGACAAATAGTTAAATCTCTGGGCACACTTCAACCACTTTTGATCCCCCCTGCTTTTTGGCAAGATATTTCTATGGATTTAATTGTTGGATTACCTAAATCAGGCAATAAGTCAGTCATCATAGTGGTCATTGATCGTCTTTGCAAATATGCTCATTTTTTTTTCTATTCAACACTGATTCACCACATCCATAGTGGCTCAAATCTTCATGGATAATATCTTCAACCTTCATGGCATGCCTAATTCTATTGCATATCAGCATCGCCTATCACCCCAAGATGGACGGTCATAATGAATTTCTAAACAAGTGTTTGGAAACATATTTGAGGTGTTTTTCATCTAAGAGGAAAAATTGGCGGGCTCAGTGGTTACCCCTAGTTGAATGGTGGTACAACACATCTTACCATACAACTACTTGCATGAATCCTTTTGAAGTAGTGTATGGCCAAAATCCACCATCGGTTCTCTCATACATGCCAGGGGTTTTGAAGGTTCATTAGGTTGAAAAACATATTACAGTCCGAGAGGCTATTCTTCATGCCCTCAAAGATAGTTTGTTCATGGCTCAAAATCGCATAAAGCAAAAAGTAGATCAAGGTTGTTCTAAATGACAATATGTTGAATGGGACCAGGTGTTTCTTAGACTACAACCTTATAAGAATACTTCACACAAAATTGAACACTGTCAGAATCTTGCTCCAAAATTTTATGGTCTTTATACCATGCTCAAGTGAGTGGGATCGGTGGCCTACCAATTATCTCTATCTAATCAGTCGAAGCTCCATCCTATTTTTGATGTCTCCTACTTAAAGAACGTGATTGGAACTAAGTGTCAAACTCAAACCAGTCTCCCTGAGTGGGATGAAGAAGGTTCCATCTAGTTGCAGCCACAAGCAGTCTTGGACAGGTGAGAGCATCGTCTCTGTCAACGCATCATCAAGGAAGTGTTATTCCAATGGAAAGATACAACTCTAGAATACACCACCTGAGATTTGTCCATAATTCTACAACAATTTCCTCATCTTAAGCCTTCAGTACAAGGTTGTTCTTCAATGGGGAGGGCATGTTAGGGACCTAACCTCCCTAACCCTTCACATAGGTAGAATAATATAATTCCATGTAATAAAGGCCAATATTAATAAGGCCTAGTAATAAATACGAATAAGTCAAATGTAAGAAGACCTAATAGAATCTTCCTCTTCTAGAAGGATCTTCCTCTAGATTGTTCTTCTTGGTAGATATATTTAGTATAAATAGGAGTAGAGGGTATGAGAAGTTTTGTCTTGAGAATTATTGTAATAGAGCATTTCTCTACTGGAGGTTTCCCCCTCGAAGAGGCAAGTGAACATTGTTTCCTATCAATCAAGGTATTATTTTTGTGTTGTGGCTTCATCTATTGTGTTGTTTCACTGTTATTCTCTGCAATATTTATATTTCATGCTATTATAATATATCTGGTACCTTACATGAATATTTCACAGTATAAACTAAGGAGTATTTGCAACACCCTTAGCCATACTACTTGATTCCCTAGTACATGAGAGTCATCTCCACAGGTGTTTCTCTCATTGTACTATAACAACACGATGACCTAGAGGCTTATGTCAAGCTAGTTTTAAGTGCACCTAAGGGGATACTGATATACCTAAATATACGTGGAAGAAAGAATCTATAGGAAAACTCTATCTTATGTGGTACTACTCAAAGGGTACCAACAAATAAGTACAATTGTGTGTAACCAGGTGACTCCACTTGTATTATCTTCATGTATTCTTCCCCAATCATTGGTTTACCAACTAAATGATACATATTTTTTAAAGAAATTGGAACATCTCTCAAGCCTATTTTTTTTTCTAAAATTTGATCATGTGATGGAAAAATAAATACATTATATACCACTTGTAATCACCCCTACAACCCCACTGACAAGGGGGATCCACCCCCC
>JASDQU010587305.1:32788-50565 GCA_032191745.1 Picea mariana | reverse complement strand
GGTTTTTTCATCGATTTTTTTAACGGATTTTCAACACACAATTTTTGCTGATGGTTTTCTATTTTGGTTAAGGAATTAAGGTTTTTGACTAATTCAGGTCAATGGATTAGGGGTTTTTGGATAAGGCACCTCTAATATTTTATTCATCATCATAATCTTCATTGTTTACAATATATATATATATATATATATATATATATATATATATATATATATATATATATATAGTGATTGTAATCAATGAAGAATACGATGATGAATAAAATATTATAGGTGCAACTATAAATAAGTTGTTGGTTTTCTTGGATTGGGTTTTCACGGTAAAATATCCATGTAATGTGCGTGTGACATTGTATCTTTATATTTTTATTGAGAATATGTTTGTAGTAATTAATTGTATAAGGTTAAAATCTACATTTGGTAGTAGAGTAGTTATTGGCTTCAGGGGGACACCTTTGTTGTCAAGGGTCTGGCTCGAGTCTGTGATAAACCTTGTGACAGTGGGAGTTCTACGGTATCGATTCTTCAGGTGAAAAGAAATAACAATAAATTCAAAATAAAGATCGAGAAATTTAATATTCAAAGTTTTGAGGTGTGGAAGTTCAAGATGGAATATATGTTGGTGGAAAAATATCAATGGATCGTTGTGGATCCAGGTATTTCAACTACAAGAATTTCAATAGAATATGGGGCAAAGTTGTATTGGAAGGCCAAAAGCACAATCTATTTGTGTCTCTCAGATTTGGTATCACTAAATGTGTCAGGGGAAGTTACAACCAAGGAATTATGGGATAAGTTAGTGGCTTTGTATCAGTCTAATTCCTTGGTAAACAATCTGTTCCTATAGATGAATTTGTACAACCTAAGGATGAAATATGGAGACTCGGTGACAAAACATTTGAATTCCTTCAATACTATGGTACGCGAATTATTAACTGTTGATATTAATATTTATGATGAATATGCATGTATCAACTTATTCTTCTCTTTACGAGACTCATGGGATAATATGGTTGTATCCATAGGTAGTAATGCAACTACTTCAAGCTTCGATGATGTGGTCTCATTCTTCTTGTCGAAGGAGATGAAGTGGAAAAACATGGAAGGACAAAGCACAAATGCTTTATTTGCAAGAGGACACTCCCAGGACATAAATAGATCTAAGTCCTCAAGTGGGAGATATAAATATAGGGGTAGGTTTAAATCTCCTAGAAAATTTGTAAAGGTATGTTGGAGATGTGGAAAATAATGGCACTACAGGAAACAATGCAGATCCAAAAATTTTGAGAGAGGGAAAGGATTTGATGATGCTCCTTCTACAGAAGCAAAAACCTCCATGGATGAAGGAGGTGATGTGTACTTGGTTTATTCAATCACACATGCAGATCATGAGGAATGGATGGTTGACTTATGTGCATCCTTTCATATGACTTCTCACAGGGAGTGATTCTGTGAATATGAAAGCCATGATGGAGGTGAGGTTTTCCTAGGTGATGACTCAATAACCAAATTCATAGGACAGAGAAAAGTCAAGTTGAATCTCATGGATGGAAGGATTAGACCACTCCCTAGTGTTTTGCACATCCCAGGATTAGCCATAAATTTGATTTTTGAAAGAAAAATGGATGATGCAAGGGTAAAAACAATGTTTGAGAAAGAAACCTAGAGGATGGTTCGAGGAGAAATGGTGTTGTTGGAAGCAGTTTAGTTTGGAATTAAGTACAAGATGTTGAGAAGAACTGTTCGTGACAGGTGAAATAGTTCCATTGTTCCTAATATTGAAGCTGAGGAAGGAAAAAACCCTACAGTGTCTCGAGAAAAGACTGTGACATGGCATCAAAGACTCAGGCATATTGGAGAGAAGGGACTTTGAGTAGTACACGGTAAAGGTATGGTTGAAGGCATGGTCAATTTACTTCTAGATTTTGATTTTTGTGAACATTTCTTATATGGGAAGAATAATCGTGTAAGATTATCCTCTGGTGCTATGAGGGACGAGGGAATTTTACAGTTGGTGCATAGTGATGTGTTTGGACCTATGTTGGTTCCATCACTAGAAACATTAGTGTACTATGTCTCATCTATAGATGAATTCTCAAGGAATTCATAGATTTATTTCCTTAAGAAGAAATCTAAAGTCTTTGACAAATTAAAATATTTTAAGGCTCATGTGGAGAATCAAACAGAGAAGAGAATTAAGGTGTTGGAGACGGATAATGGTGGAGAATTATGTGGAAATGAATTCAAATAATTTTGTAAGAAGTGCGGTATAGAAAGGAAGAAGTCTAATCTGACACACTTTAGCAGAATGGAGTTTCAAAAAGGATGAACATGCTACTGATGAGAAAATCAAGGAGTATGCTCAGTGGTGTCAGGTTAGGACACGAATTATGGGCATAGGTATAGGTATTTCATGTTACTTGTTCAATCAATCACCCTCATCAATAATGGATGAAAATACTCCAAATGAGATATGGAATGGTAAGAAAACATCTCTTACACATCTCAGGGTATTTGGCTATGATGCATATGTTGACATTCCGAAGGGAAACAAGAGTAAGCTGGATAAAAATGATAAAAAACATATCTTTATTATGTATAAAGATGGTATGAAAGATTATAATCTTTGAAACATAGAAATCAAGAAGGTAGTGTATATCCGAGATGTGGTATTTAGAGAAATCAAATATGTTGTCAAACATGAAGTCCTACCAAGGGAGGAAGAACTAGAGAAAATAGAGTATGAAATGAAGGATAGTGAACTAGAGTCTACAAAAGAATAAGAATAAGAAGAATAAGAGCCTCATACTCCAGTATTGAGGAGATTGGTTTGGGAAAGAAGGAAACCGGAAAGGTATACTCCACCATATTTTTGTTCAAATTTTTCTTTATTTATTATTAATGATGATACTAGAACTATTAGTTAGGAAGTGGATTCAGAGGATTGAAAACTTTGTAAAAGGGCCATGGTGGAAGAAATGGTAGCGTTGGACAAGAATTAGGCTTGGGATCTAATGGAGTTTCTAATTGGAAGAAATCCTGTTGGTAGCAAATGGGTGTTTAAGAAGAAGTTGAATGCAGAAGGAAAAGTGGAGAAACAAAAATCTCAGATAGTAGCAAAAGGTTATTCCCAAGTAGAGGGAATTGACTTTGGTGAATTTTTTTATCATGTTGCCAAGTTAAATTCAATTACATTTCTTTTATGTGTTGTTGTTTCTTTTGATTATGAAGTAGAACAGATGAATGTGAAGAGAACATTCCTACATGGAGATATGCAAGAAGAAATATACATGAAGCAACCATAAGTCTTTGCAGTGAAGGGAAAGAAGGAGCTGGTATGTATGCTAAAAACGTCCATGTATGGGTTAAAGAAATCACCAAGGATGTGGTATCAAAAATTTGATACTTATATGTTGGGACTTGGATTCATAAAGAGAAAATCTAATCACTGTGTGTATTTCAAATTAATTGGTGATCATATTATTTATTTGGTCTTGTATGTGGATGATATGTTGTTGATAGGAATTGACAAGGAGATTATCCAGGATGTGAAAACTTAGTTGTCCTCCAAATTGGAAATGAAGGATATTGGTGCTGCAAATTTCATTTTGGGAATTGAAATTAAATGAGATTGGGAAAACATGAAACTTTGGTTAAATCAGAGGGAAAATGTCAAGACAATTTTGCAGCGATTTAATATGTAGGAATGTAAACCGGCCATGGTTCCCATTCCCGTGGGTGTAAATTTATCTACAAATTAGTGTCCCAAGACACAAAAAGAGGAAGAGGACATGTCCCATGTTCCATATATGAGTGTGGTTGTGTATTTGATGTATGCAATGGTTTGTACTAGACCAAAAATTGCACATGCAATGGGAGTTTTGAGAAGGAACTACTACATATGTACATAAAAACAAACATCGTACTCCAACAGTACGGATAAAAATGGTCATACTGTCAGATTTTACTTTATTTTTTTGTATTTTTTTCAAACAATCCTGAAATTCGTCGACTATTCGATGACACGGTCTTTAGCATCGGATATCTGATGGTTATAGGTTACTAATTATCAGATATCTAACGGTGTAAAGGGTCAATGGTCTACTTACCAACTATTGACAAAGTCAATATTTTTGTCCGTTAAGAAGCGTCTCTCTGGTAAAAAACCATCGAAAGTCAAACGAAAAAGAGATATATAATTTAAAAAGTTCAAAATATTAAAGACGTTTGATGTTGTTCCTATACTAGTGATAATTTGCGGAGGTTATAAGAGGTATTTTTAGGTCAAGATATATATATTTTTTATTTTGTTAATTACATTAGAAATAGTTAAACTATAGAGGTTGATTTTTTAAGATAATGATAATGATTGAAAGTTTGGTAAGTAAAAATGTCACATAACATTCCTCTAGGACGACAATACCGAGACTTGAGATCTACATTGGTCGAGGCTTTGGGTGATCAAAAATGTTATTTCCCTTGTAAAAAATGCAGGGGCTATAATAGAAGGAGACTTTTAATAAAAACAACTAAAAAACATTGTAGTTAGTATGGACACCTTGAAGGAGGGCATGAATATCGTACCTTGGTAAGTTATTCATTATATGTCTTTATATTGCATATTTTTTTGTAAACGTTTATATGTTAAATGTAGAGGAAAAATAATGTATTATTTTTTCTTTATGGAAATATTCTACGTAAACATGAAAAAATAGAGAGTAAGTTAAGAAGAGAAGAAGTATACATAAGATGTAGATTTTAATTAGGGTTTAGGGTATGGTTTATTTGTTAAGGGGTTTAAGGTTTAGGGATACAGGGTGTAAGGGGTATGCTTCTCCAAGTCATGGACATGGTATGGGGAGGAACTATAAATGTATTAAGTCATAAAATATGCTTTTAGGACTCCCAAACCATGCACGGGGTCTAAAACCACCACATTGACCCTATAAATGAAATATTTTTCCTATGTGTACTCATGATAATGACACCATTACAAGGTTGTAATTAGTGGAAATTATTCTTTAATTTGACCCTGAGCAGAGTGACCTATGAATGGGGCCAACGTTGAAATTTTTTCAGTTTGTGCTTGTATGCATTGAAATTTGACATGGTTATAGTAGAAGCATGCATTGATGGTATGGGAGGGTTTCAAGACTAAAATATGTCTCACACAAAGAATTCGAAAATCAAATGAGAAAATTAATGAGAACAACAATGTTTCAAGTGTGAAGTGTGAAATGCATTGGCCACATAGAGATTAATGAGAACAACAATGTTTCAACGTTACAAACTACTCAAAATAATCAAAACTTATGAGAACCTCAGACAAACAAGGAGACTTAATATTTTTCTTCACTAAAATGTGTGTGCATTTTTTATTTCATTAAAAAGTTGTATGCAAAAGTAATGAACAAGAATTCCTTTTATATAAACTAATTTTATTTTCCCACTAGTGTACTTCATTCTTCATATCTTACATTCTTTTTCCCTCATTGCTAAGCCCAACATGAAACCACTATTTTGGATATTACACTTATACAATCTCATGGATTTCAAATTATCTAAATAAATTAACATCGAGCTATGAAATTATTTGTGGGTAGTAAGCTCTGCGAGATAGGTGGTATAAATTTCATTTATTATTCTTTGAAATTAATGTTTATTGTTGAATTTTGGTTTATATTCATTTACATTTGTTTTGAAAATATCTCACTGGAGTTGTTAGAAATGGTTGCTAAAATCCCAAACCTATAAATTCATAATGTAAAACCCTAAGGCAATGCCCCACCATCAATGGAATATAATGAAAAAATCCTAATAGAGTGATAACCTACCTAAGAATGTTGAGATATATATACTCACTTGGACACTTACTTGCCCAAATTTTATATGAAATCATTGATATAATTACTTAAGAAAATGAGGAATTATCAATATTACCTCTTATAGAGAGAATATTTATCCTAAATATATATATGGTTTGGATAATATTGCAAGAAAAGAACTAAAGAGTAGAAAACTAGAGGGCATATTTTCCATTTTCATAGGCCCTCATATAGGTTAAATTGCAAACACTATCAGACCTCGTATATCTATCAAATGGTGCACTTATCAACCATTTATTTATAATTTGATGGACATGTAATACATGGTTTTTAATGTGCAACCTAATAACAATAGGGAAATCCCACTATGTTTCTTGAGGAAAATGTATGCATAATGTGTTTTGGGGAAACTGATTCACTATTTTCATCACTTGGAATTCCATGATGCTTATTTGGATATTCCACACAACTGACCCAATGCAATGCACCAAGATGAAAAATACCTAATCCCTTGACCTTGTTGGGATTCCCACTTCCAGAGGAGTTTCTTCCACAAACACAAGAAGAATTTCTTGATTTGACACAAATGATGGTATGCCATGACACAATTTCCGAGGTATTGATTGTATGGTGTCATCATATACCAGTGGGGTAGGACCATCAACTCCCAGTTGGGCATAACACCATCTAGTAGTGAGGGCCTACTATCATATACAAGTGTTTGTAGTTTTTATTCACATCCATGATTGTTTTGTCGCTATAATTTCCATGGTATTTTAGGAGATATTTCCCGTCGTCGATTTTTAAGAGAGGTATGTATAATGATATGTTTTAATTTTATTGAATTTTAAATTAGTTAAGTAATTTATTTCACATTTTTTCTCCTTATGGTGTGTGTGTGTGTGTGTGGATGTTCTAAATTCCCCTCCTACTATGGGCTACTCACCCTATGGTAGACACATCCAACAATGTATCTAATTTATTCACATCCATAGTTGTTGCCAAAATTTACAAGATTCACATTTGTATGTTATATTTCATATTGGATCATTAAATCATGTATCTATAAACTGGTTCAACACTTGGTGATTGTAGCCATTGGCTAGAGTACTTGACCTATATAACACCACTTTCACATGGTGGTGTTGTTTCACCTTCAATTTCCACTACACCCACTATAGTCACATCCACTATTTTTTCCTCCAAGTACAATGTTGGACCAATGGCTATGTCTCCTAGTCAAGGATGCGGCCAATATCCTAGCTTGCTATCTCTTTTTGTGATGAGGTGAATATTAGATGAACCCATTAATGAAATATAAATGTTGAATTCCATAAATTAAATGAAATATATATGAAATATCAATGTTCGTATTGTATAGGACTATAGAATAACGAAGATTATCATAGCATTGTTGTAATCTTGCAAAACTATGTAACCTATATTGTAATATCCATAATATAAGAAGACAAAAGGCATAGTCCTTCATTAATTATTGGTTTTCCCTTATTGGTTTTCTAGGGTAAAAAATTATGTTCATTAAAATGTGTGTCTTTTATATATGTGTATTTCTATTTAATATCATTGTAGTTAAAGAATCTAATCGATATTTTTTTATTTTCATGCTTAAAGAACTAAAATATACAAAACTATAGTTTCAAAATTGATCATTGTTTTGTGGCGATTATACTTTGTAGTATTATATGTTAAAGGCATCAATAATACCAAGGTATTTACAAGAATGGTCAAAGCATTAATAATACCATACCATTTCATGTTGGGATTTAGTATCTTGGTGGAGTAGTGGAAGAGGGTGAATACTCTAACACAACCCAAGGAAAGATGTAGACTAAAGTGAAAGCATACAAGCCACCTCTACAGCAAATAATGGCTCAAAGAGGTTCCAAGACCAATAACAATATTATATTTGTGAAGGCCCAAGAACCAAGTAGGGGATTTTTGGAGAAGGAACTGGCTGAAAAATATGATGAAGGTCGAGAATGTGTTAAAAAACCATCCTTAAAAATGATGTGTAGGATATAAGTAGGAAAACATGAAGGTGTCTCAAGAATATTATCATGTTCCAATGATTGGAAGACCAAAAAAGAGAGCCAAAATGTACAAGGGAAACAAGAAAATGTATGCGAGGAATAAGTCTTTTGTCATTTATTTTTGTTGCAAGAAGAGAGGCCATAAGGAATTCCAATATTGATATTATTATCCATGTTCTTTCTATGGAACGAGAAACCATGGTATGTCTGAGTGTTGGTTAAGGGGTTTAAGGTTTAGGGTTACATGGTGTAATGGGTTAGGGGTTAATATTGTAATGGTTTAAGGGTTAATAAGGAAAGATTAGGGCTTAGTGATTAAGGGGTTAGGGGTTAAGGTAGATTTAGGGGGTTTAGGTCCTACTAGAGGATTTATAGGTTAATGGGGTTTTAGGGAGTAGGGGTTAGAGGTTTAGGGTTAGGGATTAAGGGGTTAGGCTAGGTTAGAGGTTTTTAAACATAAATCACTAATGGAGAGTAGAGATGACACATTGATTGAATGTATTTGTATTTGTTGTATTTTTTTTCCTATATTATATTTGTAAACATTTGTATCATTTTAATATTTGTTATATACACTAATATTACTTGATTGTTTGTAATTATAAAGGAACAACACCCTAGGGAACTTCCCATGGAGGAAGACGTGTTTGTACAAGTGCATGTTTGGGAACATGGAGCGAATATTGAAGATCAAGTTAATCATCCTATGGAAAAAGATGTTGATGCTAATAACACAGTTGGAGAAGATGGGACAAATATATTGATCCAGGAGACATTTAATAATTATGGAATGGATGATGATGATGACCAACTTGATGGTGTTTTTGATATACCTATACTTGAGAAGGCAAGTCAACCTCTTTATGAAGTCTCCAAAACAAGTCTTCTCTTTGTTATATTATTTTTGGTGAACTTAAAGGTTATGAATGGTTTGTGAAACACTTGTGTGACACAATTGCTAAGGGATGTAATATATTTTGTCACACTTAGTAAATGATGATAAATATTTTCTTCTTTCCTCTATTTTTATTGTTAGTAGATCAATTGTAAAATTTGGATGCAATATGTACGATTAATATTCTTCAAATTAACCAATATTGGTTTTTTTATGTTGTAGGTTGTTAGGTGAATTTTTGTTACCACCGTCAAATGTTTTATGCCGCAAATATCAAGATTCACATGCCATTATGAAATATACTGAAACGAAGTATGAATCTATTCATGCATATATTGATGATCATATTCTATATTATGGAGAACATGCGTCGAAAGAAGAATGCTCGAAATGTTGAATTATTAGATATTGAACCGATCAAGTAAAAAAAAGGGTTCCTCACAAGGTTATTTGTTGTATTCCAATAATTCCATGTTTGCAATGATTGTTCAGATGCAAAAGCATAGAACAATTTATGGATTACCATGCAAAGAGAAAAATTAAAGATGGTGTTCTTTGAATCCCTACTGATGGATCTGCATCTAAGAAGATAGAGGAAATATGGCCAAATTTTAAAGATGAACCTCACAATCTTAGGCTTTCATTGGTAGCTGACGGTGTCAATCCATTTGGAGAGCTCATATCTACTTACTCGGTGTGGCCTGTTTTTGTTATCAACAATAGCATTCCTCCATGAGTGTCAATAAAGAGGGAGCACATAATGTTGGCAATGATTGTCCTTGGTGTTTGTTTAGAATAATGTTTTTTAACATGGTAACATCTCATTTGTCTTGTTTGTTTCACAATTGTGTCTTATATTTTATTGTTTACTCATATATGTTCAGTTATGTGATCTTATAGTTATGTTTGATATTTTTTTATTTACTCATATATGTAGTAATTATGTATTGTATGTTAAATCAATTAGGTAAGTACCAAGTCAAATATATGAATGTATATATCAAGCCTCTTATTCACGAGTTACTAGAGTTATGGAAGGTCATCACTATGTATGATATCTCTAGACTAGTAGGTGCGCAAAGGAAATTTAAATTCCATGCAATGCTTGTATGGAAAATTCACTATGCCCTAGGGCTAACACATTTATGTGGTATGTTATAACATTACATTGCACTTTAATAGCATTTAATTTTATGAAGTTCATATAATGCATGTTTTTTACATAATCCCTTGATTAAACATACTTCGAATAATTGATACAAAATTTAATCCATCTCTTGTAGGTATTCAAATAAATGGTAAATTTCCATGTCGATTTTGTGGTCCTAAGATGGAATCTCGTTGTTCAAGAAGTTTAGGAAATGAGGTGTTTGATGAGTATAGTCACTTCCTCTCTAAGAACCATAGGTATCGAAGTACTGAGAAACATCTTTCAAAGGTAAAGAAGAGAATGGATTAAAACCATGGAGAATGAAACCTCGTCCATGGCAGTTGCAATATAATAGAAATTGTCAAGGTTTATTGGATCAAATCATCTATGTATCATACATGAAACGTTTGTAATATTTTATTTTTTTATTGCACTTTGTTCATTGTACTAATTGACAAGTATTGTTGTAATATCTTTAATTTATATGCTTCACCTTGAAGGTCATCATGAAGGAATTAATAATGGGGTGCTTTCATGAGGAATGAAAATTTATCCCGTACAATTTAGTAGGATCCCCTACTATGAGCACCTAGATAATTGTTCATTTGTTTGATACAATGCACATTGGGAAGAATGTAAAAAGAACGTTATGGTGAATCTTAGAAGGAAGGAGTGACAAAGAAAAAATTGTCAAGATTTTTAATGACATTAAGGAGGCCAATCATGCAATGCAAAGTGTGATTCATTCAAATAGCGATGCATATGACCAAACTATAAGTTCCCTTCCATATTTATTGACAGAGAAACAAAGCAAGGATGTAAAAGAGATTATTGAAAAAATTAAATTTCCCACTGGATTTTGTTCAAACATAAAGAACATCCTTAAAAACAAAGGTAAATTAGGTGGGGTAAAAACTCATGATTGGCATACCTTGATTAAAGTAATTATTTTGGTGTATATATTTCTATACTGCTGAAACATCTTGTTCATGTTTTTTTTAATCTACTAATTTGGGACTAAATAATGATTCATTTTTTATGTTACAATATGTTCTACCTCTATCTCTCCTAGACAAATTTGACAAAAATGTCAAACAAGTTATATATGATCTCAGAAAATACATGAGGTAAGTGACGATTTATATGCAAAGTGTATTTTTTTTCAATTCGTTGTACAAATTATATTTCACTACATGTGTTTTACTTGTAATGTAGTACTATATACTTTTTTCTTGAAACGTGTGATTTTCTTGCATCATTTGTAGATGGTTGTCATCCAAAGAAATCTGTAAAGAAGATATAAAGTTTTGGAGGTTACAAATTCCTTGTCTAATGTGTAAAATGAAAAAGTATCTACCCCCGATATTTTTCGATGCACAAGAACACTACCGCGTACACCAAATTGAGGAGATTGAAAAGTGTGGACCTGTACACACAAGGTCAATGTGGATGGTTGAGAGGCATTTGAAATCATTGAAGGCTTTTGTTAGACAAAGAGCATGTCCTAAGGGTTCTATGGTAGAGAGATATATGGTATATCAAACCATGGTTTATATTACTCAATATCTTCCTAAAATATCTGTAAGTATTAATGTGGATCGTATTTGGGATGTCAACTCCATCAACAAATTTGAAGGGGAGAACCTATTGGGGAAAGGTAGAATGAATAAAGTGACATGTAAGTAGATGGTGGAAATTTATAATACATTTTACTTTTTGATTTTATGTATATCGTACTTATTTAATTTTAAGTCTTCTTACATAATCCATTATTATGAAGGTATACTATGGTAACTGATTAAATGTGAAATATTTTTTTTATTTCAATATAATGATCTTATACAATAATGGTAGGATGAAGGTATGGATTGAACGATGTATACAATATAATAATGGTAGGTTATCATGGTTTGGTGTGGATACATTGGTCAAAGAAGTTGAACGTAAAGGAGATACTAATATTACACAAAGAGAAATTGATTTAGCATATGGTTTAAAAGATAAACATGTAAACATATTCACCCATACTATTTAGTATTTGTGAATATTATATTGATGTATATGGCACGTTTTTTTTTCTTATAAATTTACATAATTTCCAAGTGTAAATATGTTTATCAATTGACAATGCTTTTTTTACGTGTTTGGCATATTTTAGTTGAAACACCACAAGGCTAAGTGGTGCAATAGCCACAAATTTCGCATCAAAAAGTTGGATGAAAAGATGAAAACTTTTGATAGTAGGAGAACTGTAGTATTTCAGGTTACTAATGTTTCCTCTAGAAGTGACATACATCCATACGTTTCTGAAAATCGATACTATGGGTTTTTGGATGATATACGAAAGTGTGACTTTAAACCCTTCAAATTAGTTATGCTCGACATCAAATGGTACATGATATGAATGAATGAACATGATCTTGATAGAACTATTAATAAACATGCTAATGGATTTACCATAGTTAATACAAGGAATTATGAGTCAAGATAATATCCCTATGTTCTTCCAAGCTAATTCGAATAGGTATTTTAATCAGAGGTTCCAGGTAGAGGCGGTTGATCAAATGTTGTTATATATGATCCAAGGGGAAGACCGATAAAGTATAATGTAGTGGAAGAAGATGAAATTGAAGAAGAATATGATGTAGAGGAGTAGTTAGTTCAAGTGTCATAAGAATATGTCTTAGAAGTTGAAGGAGATGTTCTAGAAAATGTTCTGGATCAAGATGATATCGACAATGTTTTAGATGAAGAACTTGAAGAAGTGGAACCAAATGTAGGAGATAAAGTTCATGATGATGATACAGATGATGATATGATTGGAAATGACGACATTGATGATGATGTTGATATGCCCAATCCTTACAACATCAATTTTGAAACAGATGATACAGATGTTGAGTTGGATGAACTAGAAGAATATTAATGATATCAAAATGTTGAAATGCAGGAGGTATGTATTTATATCTTTTCAGTTTATTTGTTCTCTTTCATTTACCTTAAATGTTTGTAGTTTTTTTATAAGTTTATATGCTTGATTCTTACTATGTTTCTTTCAAATATTTTATAGTATATAAATTGGGTATTGGGGAATTGAGAGTGATGTGAGGGGGGTGAGGGGCCATATGAGCTTCCATGTTCATGTGGTTGGCCTTATTCAGTAGATAATATATTAGTCTTGAAACCAATAGAATCTCATTCGAGTTTATACCATCATCTCTAATTTTAACTTTGGTTCATCTAACAATTTTCAAGGTTGTCCATTAATTACCAATTAGCGGAAATTATTCTTTATTTGGACCCCGTGCAGAGTGATTTGTTAATGGGGCCAACGTTGAATTTTTTTTTTTCATTTTGTGCTTGTTTGCATTGAAATTTGACATGGTTATAGTAGATGCATGCGTTGATGGTATGGGAGGGTTTCAAGACTCAAATATGACTCACACAAAGAATTTGACAATCAAACAACAAAATTAAAACCTAATTGTGAAGGAGATGAAGTTATCCATGATCATCGTATTTTTCATCATCGTTATCATTGTATTGTGACGAGGTTGTTTCGATGAACATGTTCATCATTACTATAAAATATTCATCTTGAATTTCCATAAACAATTACCAATGGTTCAAAGCGGTGGAGATGGATTAAGGACTGTAAAATAGGGAAGGAGATGAAGAACTAGTAGATTATTTGAAAAATATGATGGAAGTCTTGAGACAAGACTTCATGTAATGAACAATGACAAATCGGATGCATGTAATGAACAATTGTGTATCCAAAATACATTCACAATGGTCCTTTTTTCTTGGAGGATCCTAATTTATCTCATAAATTTGGAAAATGATTAATTTTCCTTATTTAAATACACTAATCCCTATTTTCCCTGGAAACTAGTGCAACCATGCCTAAATAAGGATCATTCTTGTGTAATTCCCTTTTATAAGGTAAAACTTGAACATTACCACTCTCTGTTTGAAAAAATTATAGTATATCATAGGTGGAGCACCCAAGGCAAAAATTAATAGGATTTTGGTAATTGTACCTATCATTGATGTAAAACCCTAGGAGGAACCCTAATCCTATACAATACCATCCTTCATACTTGATTTGAAGATGTTTCATCATTAAAAATAATGGATCTATTGATGTGTTTTTTTCTTCTTGTAACATAATGCTTCTTTTCATGCATTTGTTTTGGATCAAATAAATAAATAGGTTAGAAGGGTTTTTATCTTATTTAAGTGAGTTGGATCTACAGATTTTCTGCTATAGTGTAATGAAAGTGTTTTTTTTTCTTATGTTCATGTTAACTTGGATTTATCTTCCTCCTCATGTTATTCCTCCATCTCATTCATGCTTGGAACACTCTTCAACATGATCACTTTAGAAGTTCCTTTATTCCCCTTTCTCCAAAATCCTAACTTAGATTATCTATCGATTTCTCTACTTGATAAAGTAAAACTTATATTTTTTATCACCAGTATCCTCTTGACATGACAATCAGGAAAAAATAGTACTCACCATACCAAAATTTCCATCGATGGAATGGTGGCTCCTCCAGAGAGGAGATTCAACTCTTTTTGATCTCTTCCTTAGATTGTCTTTAGGGATTAGTAGTATAATCACACATTGAAAATCACATGGTCAAGAACTCTAACCATGCTTGAACCATATATCCATTAATATAACCACCAAATTCATGAAATTTTATCTTTTCTAACTCTATATGTGGATTACCTCTAGGTGGATTTATTGCTTGTTCACTCAAAACTAAATTACCACTAGTTTGTTTGTTTATCTAGTTTTTCATCACATCAATCATTCTTTGAAATGATTGCATCATGGTCCTAAATTCACCAATATGTATAGGTTTTTATCCTCCACTCCCTAAGGAGAAGGTTATGGTGTAATGTGGGATTGGGTTCATGCATAATGACATGTTTCTTCTCTTTTACCGATAACAAATTTGATACGTAGGGACACAATGGTTAAGTTTTTTTTAACTCAATGATAATTAAGATAGAAAAAGGAGAGGAATATTAAGAACATGAAGAGGAGTTAGAGGTGGAAGAAGAGGAAGTAGAGGAATCAAAGGGGGAGTTAGGTCACAAAATGGAATACAATATGAAACCAATAGCACAAGCTCACGTGAAGTCTGCCAAAAACTTCTCTTTTGTTAAGAAATGAAATAGAATGCCACAAATCGATCACCTCCTATTACAAGGGGAAGGAAAATTAATCATTACCAAAATGAATATGAAGTAGAAAGATATGATCAACTAGGAAATCATGAAACTATTGGTTTTCCCCTAATTAGAAGAGGGGTTAGAGAAGGCATGAGGCGATAATGTTTTGTTTCTATGTTTACATCTGTAATCAATTTCTCAAAATGTATCCATGTACTTAAGAAATTGGCATAAGTATCCCATGTAGGAAAATTCATCTTATCTCCCCACTAATATATGAAGGGAGGAATGAAGATATAAAATGTTCAAGTTTGTTGAAAACTCTAAGAATTAACATCATGTAATCCACTGCTAGCCTCGACTGCAGTACTTTTTTATAATACAAATTTTATTTTGATTATAATAAAAAAATGATCATTAAGATAAAGGTATTCACAATCTATAGTGCATGTAGGTCCATAGGCCCTAGTGTGTGAAACTATGTTGTGAGGAGGAAATTTATTGTATAATCATAGGTTTATCATAGGTTTATCCTTAAAAGTGGATTTCATCACCCCTAATAGAAGGTCATTTAGAAGGCCCCTTTAGAACTTATGGATTACTTGTTCTTTATTAGCATGTATTAGGGGTGTGCCTTTGTTTTTTGTTCTTAAATAATTATAATAATGAATACATTTACAAGAAACCCCATGCGATATCTTCAAGTGATTCATGTGAAATTTATAAAACTTACACACACCTATCCAAGTTGTGCCCCATCCTCTAGAAATATTCAAGCTTATATGTTGTAACTAAAACTATTATATGCAGAGACATGGAAATAATTTAATGCAGAGTAGGGTGCACGTGTTATTAACATATTTAGAGCATATTATTCCACTTTTTTCACATAAATTATTAGAGTTTCAGGATGTAGATTTCAAGGAAGATTGAAATAAGATTTGGTTGTTGATTTGACAACATTTAATAGTGATATATGCAGCCCATTTCATGGTATTAGTTTCACTCTTTGACAATGAAATGATGTTTATTTCAAGGGAACATGATAGCAATTATGAAAATGAGAGGGCATTGCTCCAAGGGATATTTTTTTCCCTATTTCATGTGTAGGATGGTATCAATTTTTTATGCACAATTACACCTATTATGAAATCTATCATGTTCATTGATTTGAAAAAAATAAGGAATTGTTGTTAAGGAGCGAATTTCAACTTCCTAATCAATAGATTAAAGGATACATGACATATTGGTGAGTAGTAAATTTTCAATATTTGTGGTGAAACTATTAGAATATGAATGAATGTGCTTGTTTTACCATTGACAATACCCTTTTCACCCAACCATAGGCTGAAGCCACCCTACAAGCACCTTAACCTTGACAGAGAATCACTCCGAAAAAAAACCCTAGGCTAGATAGCCAAACAAAGGGAAGCACACCTTTCCCCAAGGATAACGCACCAATAAGAGCTGATCAGATATTCCAAATCCTAGCAAAGAAATAGTCCAAGAAAAACTTGATCTGCTAGCTGCAATGGCATCTCTCCTCAAACCTACGCATAAGACTGGGAACTGCAGTGCACACAAGTTGTTGCTTTGCAATTCTGATATTGCCCTGCCAGAATGAGAACTAGCCTCCTGTATTTATACTAATTCTGGCTAACTGCCTGGGCCGACTTCTCATTATGGGTATTTGTCTGTTTAGTATATATTATTATTTCTGCCCGAATTCTTCTCTTGGAGGCTAATAACCTAATATAAATTATCTTCTTGAGTCGACAGGTCTTCTAGGGTTATTAGCCAACTCATTAGGGTTTCTTCTTGCTTCCTGAAATATTTTATTCTTGTCATGTTTACATGTGGAGGTAAATACCTCCTGCAGCTACCATAATATCAACACTCCCTTCTAGCTAGGGAGGTATTATAGGTAATGGTCTTGAGCACAAAACATACCATTCACTCGGTAGCATCAACATAGTCGTCTAGACTATATCATGACTAGATCATGAGCACCATCATCACTATCAGTGCCATCAACTGCATCATCTCTTGAACCCATACTCCATATGAGTAATTAGACATGATGTAGGATCAATCACTCACACCATAGAGTGACACACGAGCTGTTCTTTTAATCTGGACATATGTCCTAGAAGAGTAAATGTTCTGAACCATTTTCCTGTCTGGGAAATCTCAGTTCTTTGATCATCCATCTAGTTGATAATCACTTCAAATATTGTTGATAGTCTTCAAGGCAATCAAAAGAAAATAGAACACAACTATGTCTATCCATAATAGTACATAACTACAATCTAGTGGTATACTACCACACCAAGTAGCAAACGTGTACTTGATCAAACAGTGGAACATATCCACCATAGTATACATCTACTGTCATACAATCTTCATAACAATAATCTGATATCAACCTGCACAGAAACAATGTTATGATATAAATTGAATCATCTGGGCCAATCTTTCACTCACATCTATGAGACCTGAAAGAATATCTACCCTCAGAGTAGAACAATTAGATATCTGGACTATTCTTCTCAAGCAAGGAAGAATAACTGTCCTATCTTATGAACTTGGACCATTCCCCACTGCAAGATACCAGATATATAAAATATGCAGAATAGAAATGAAATGCTAGAAATGACAGAATAACAGTA
>JASDQU010587305.1:16555-32688 GCA_032191745.1 Picea mariana | reverse complement strand
GTATTGTTACCTTCAGAAGAAGAAGTCTCTTTCATCCTGCTTAGTCTTCGTTGTAGGTTCCTTTTCTTCGGCAACTGATGCTTCGTGTTTCTCCTTCCTTTTATTTATCTTGGGAAAATGATTCTTGTAGTGACCATACTTTCGACAGTTGAAGCATTGTATTTCTGAAATGTCTTTCTCTTGATTTGGCTTCCTCCTTGAACCAAACTTCCTTTTGTTCCTAAAATTCTTGAATCTTGTTGTGAAGGCTTGATCATCGTACTTCTTTTGGGGTTTATATTTTTCATTGATCCTCGATTCTTCTTGATAACAACAAGTCCAAAGTTCTTCAAATGTAGGATACTCCTTCCTTGTGTTCATGCTTGCGGAAAATGCATCCCATGTCTTGGGAAGACCATTGAGTACTATGTTTACCAACTTCTTCTCTGAGATGATCTCTTCAATAGCTTGTAGTTGATCTCTTAACTAAGAGATTCTCACAAAGTATGATGTTATTCTGTCATCATCATTCATCTTCATGTCACAGAGCTCATTCTTCATACTCATTACTTTTCCAATGTTTCTGACTGAGAAGAGGTTTGTTAGGGAATCGTACATCTTCTTCGATGAGTCAAGATGGGAGATGCAGGGTATAAAGTGGTCTTTGATAGAGTCGACTATGATACTCATGGCATTGATGTCACCATATTTGAACTTCTCCATAGCTGCAACATTATGCGGTTCCTTCTCTTTTCCTTCTTCAAATTATGGTTTCACGATCTTTCTTGTCATGATATCCAACACTTTATTCTTGGCAAGGATGAGATCAATCTTTGTCTTCCATGCTCTGAAGTTAGATGTTCCATCTAACTTGTTCTCTGACTTCATAGAATAATTCATGGCTTCTTTGACTTGGTCAAACCCTAGTTTTGACCAAAAACTCAAACTTGACGTCTTAGCTTTCTGAGATTGCCAGGAGATGCGCTAGGCTAGGGCACAATGATATATCCAAAGATTAGGTCAATCCATTCATTTAAGGTGCCTCAACAAGAGGATTAGGGTTTCTGCAACTGCACCTGCTAGTAACCTTAGCGATAGTGCTATGGTGACTGCTCCTGCTAGAAACCCTAGAGACAATTCTTCAACAAGCTTATTATCCTCATGGATATGTTTCCTACCAGCGGTTAGACTAAATGAAGGAGGTGTGGGACCATAACCTGTTAGAATATGAATGAATGTGCTCGTTTTACCATTGACAACACCCTTTTCACCCAACCATAGGCCAAAGCCACCCTCTTAGCACCTTAACCTTGATAGAGAATCACTCTGAAAGAAAACCCTAGGCTAGATAGCCAAACAAAGGGTAGCACACCTTTCCCCAAGGATAGTGCACCAATAAGAGTTGATCAGATAGTCCAAAACCTAACCAAGAGATATTCCAATACAAACATGATCTGCTAGCTGCAACAGCTACAATGGAAACTCTCCTCAAACCTGCGCACAAGACTGGGCACTGCAGTGTGCACAAGTTGCTGCTTTGCAATTCTGAGACGGCCCTGCCAGAATGAGAATTGGCCTCTTGTATTTATACTAATTCTGGCTAACTGCCTAGGCCAACTTCTCATTCTGGTTATCTGTCTGTTCAGTATATATTATTATTTATGGCCGACTTCTTCTCTTGGAGGCTAATAACCTAATATAAATTACCTTCTTGAGCCAACATGTCTTCTAGGGTTATTAGCCAACTCATTAGGGTTTCGTCTTGCTTCTCGTAATATTCTATTCTTGTCATGTTTACACATGCAGGTAAATACCTCCCACAGCTACCATAATATCAACATAAACCCCATTCCTTTTAAATTTGAATGAAAAACGACTTATATTTGTGGTGAGAATAAGAAATGGTATTAAAGACAAACAAGGTCTAATTTCTCACTTGACAACTCAACTATGAGGGATCTAGGAACATGGACCAATGATAAAGCCATGGAATCCATCTAAATATGCATGCAAATAAGATCATGGTCAATTAAATCTATGGTTGCAGCGTATATATTTAATGAAGGAAATCATGTAGTATTTTTTTGACACACTCGAGAAGATTGAAGGAGGTCAACAATGTGAATATTTGAAGCATAACTCATTGACTCTCTGCAATAT
Source organism: Picea mariana (assembly GCA_032191745.1). Lineage (NCBI taxonomy): Eukaryota > Viridiplantae > Streptophyta > Pinopsida > Pinales > Pinaceae > Picea > Picea mariana. Next base: position 30,549 of record JASDQU010587305.1, on the reverse strand, counting down.
TTTTTTCAAACTTGAATAACATATATTCAACATATTGTCTATGAATATTTGAATGAACCTAAGAATCAATACCATTCTTTGTGATGAAATCCCTTCAATAAGAGCATCCCCTATAAAATATAAAATATATCCAATATATAAAAACAAAATTAGAATTCAAAATCCCTCACCCATGCACACATAACCTCCCCATTTCTCGAATTCCTAATTCCTGACCCATTGCTTGAATTACCTCACTGAGAGTGCATGCAACCATTGCTAGCTAGAGCGAGAGATAGAGGAGAATAAATTCATGCAGAGTGACCTGCGAGAGTTCCCTTTCTAGAGTGACAGAGGAGAATAACCTCACCTCCCCACAAATGAGAGTTCCCTTGTTGGAGCGACATAGGAGGAGCGAACTCGATAGACAACAAAATCACTAGCCCTTGCTGGAGTGATAAAGGAGAAGCGACTGAGAGTGCCATTGCTGGAGTGATCGAGTAGGCATTTCCTGGAGTGATAGAGGAGACCCCACCTTAACCAGTAATGATGCCAAAATTACTAAGTTATTAAAATAATTTAAAACCCCAAATATGGAATTTAATCTCCTCCAAGGTTATGTTAATCCTAATAACCATTTTGAGAAATACAATCTCTTCCAGAAGCCCTAAACATTTACTCCATTGGTGATCCACTTGCTCAACTCTAGGTTAATGTGCTTGTATTTCTATGAACTTTATTTCCAAGAACTTAGGACCAATGCTTTTGGATAATAGGGGCAGTGGATTTACATAAACACCAAATTGGAAGAGGCCAATGGCATGGTAGAAAATTGACCTTCCATGCCAAAGTCTCTTATCATCAGGTCATATTTACCATGCTTACACAAGGTGAACAATTCTTTATAGAGGTTACTTACTAAACATGAGAGACACACGCTGTAACTTACATATTGCAATTATGACATACCATTTAATTGGTAGACCCCCTAACATGTTTCGAGACATGTATTCTTAAAAGGTTCCTAAAAACAAGCTACAATGAGCAAAAAAAATATATCCATTCAATGGTCAATTCATTTTCTCCATTGAATTCATCTCTACAAAACAATATTAACAATGAAATTTCCTGCAAATTTCATGTTCATATTCACATGTTAAACAAATGTTTCAAAATAGTCATGTTTAATGGTAGAACATTTCCTTTCCATGAAAAAGGATCCACTCAATGTGTCATTTTCTCCATGCTCAACCCAAGAAAATATTTCTTTCCATAGGCCACATTTTCTCCTTTGGACACACATGCTGCAACTTGTGTATATTGATTATGTAATATCATTTTATAGAAAGGCCCTAATAGATTTTCTACTTATGTCCGTAAAAGGATTGTCTAAAAGGGGCGAAAAGAAATTTCCTCAATTTGATGTGTTGTTTATTCTATTTGTTTTGTCTTTGCATAATAATATAATGTTAACCTCTCTCACACATTGAACGACCATACATGTCATCAGGGTCCTATTTTAGAAGAGGCTAGTTGCATGGTAGAACAATGACCTGCTATTCTAAAGGATTTGAATGACATGTCATTTTCACCATGATCTTCTTAGGTGCATTTTTCTTTGCAAAATTCACCGAATTGTGATGGGATATGCACATTACAACTTACATATCTCAATTCCAACATATTGTTTCACTAATGAGTCCTCAATAACATTCAAGACCCTTAATTTCATTAAAAGGTTTATGTAAGCAAGTTTCAATGAGAAAAACAAATCTTACTATGCTTGACATGTCATTTTCTTGATTGCCTTTGTCTCCATAGAACAATACTAACAAATAACCTTTCTCATGTGTATGAGGCACCCATTTAGGGAGATTTTGGTTGCATGGTATTAAACTAACTTTCCATGCCAAAGGCTTCAATAAGAAACCCATTTTATCCATGGTTACATTGGGTGCATGGTTCTTTGGAGAGACCACTTAGTTAACATGAAATAGATGCTATAGTTTATGGAACTTGACTCTAGGGCATCATTTGATCAGTAGGATATTGGTAGCTTTCAAGACTCTAATCTCTTCGAGGATCCTACAAGAGTGCTTCAATAAAGGGGGGAATATTTTTTCCCTTGTTTGGCATGCGATATACTATGTTGGATATATCCATGGAAAATGACCACAACCTTTCTCACATATCTTATTTCCATAATTACACCAAAAACCCATTTTACAAGTGCCCATTTCCATAAAAAAAACTAACCCACCATGCCTTTGACCAAATTTAGCTAGCAGGTGATTTTCACCATGCTCACTCGAAGCATGTGGTTCCTTGCAAAGACCACTTAATCACTATGAGATACACACATTACAACTTATTGATACCAATTGTTCCATAGTGTTTGACCAATATGTCCTTTGTAGTTTTCAAGGACTTTGTCCCCGAAAAAATCCTAAAATTGAACTTCAAAGGGGGGAAACATATCTTCATTTGATGTAGTTCTTGTTTCATTTATTTGTGTCCATGGAAAAACACTGACAACAAACTTCTCATTCCATGCATGGTAGTTGTTTTTCTTGGAAGAGGCCAATTACTAGGTAAAACATTGACTTGTCATGACAAAGGCTCTAATTACCAGGTCATTTTTTCCATGCTATGCTTGAGGACATGGTTCTAAGTGGAGGCCATTTATTGTTGTGACTACACATGTAACGACTTATGGATCCTAATTTTAACATACCATTTGATCGGTAGGCCCTCAAGAGCTTCCTGATTCTATCCCTATAAACCCCCTATAAGTGACCTTCAACAAATGAAAAAAATGAGTTCCTTTGTGTGACATTTTGTCTACTCCATTGTCTTCCTTTCCCCTAAAAAATACTAATGAATAACTTTCCCATGCATCTTATGTCCATACATACGATTCAAATTCCCATTTTGAAATAGGCCACTTGCATCATAGAACATTGGCCAATCATGCCAAAGGCTCCAGTCAATAAATCATTTTTTTCATGATTTCCCTAGGTACATGGAACATTGTTAAGTCTACTCGGTCATGATGAGACACATTAATTGCAACAAGGAGGATTGGAGGCAAAACTTCAAATATTGAGTGCAAAAAGAATGATACTTGGGTCCTAAGCCATGAATTGGGGATGAATAACTAAGGATTTAGTCCCTAATACATGATTCATGGGGCTTATAGTCCATACATGTGGATTTGAACAATGTTACATGGTTTGTAAGTGAAATGTATGCCCTATAGGAGGATTAGAAATCAAATTTCAAGGATTCTGCACAATATAAATAGTTCTTATAGTTCAAGCCATGGTTTGGGGTTGAAAACATAGGATTTATTTCCCAATTAATGGTTTTATGGCTCATAAGACATATATGAATCCCTAGACCATAATATAGGCCCTAGAGGTGTAATATTTTCCCTAGAAATGGAAAATGAACCCAATTTAAAGGTTAGGATGCAACATGGATGGTTCTTGTGGTCCAAGACATGGTTTGGGCCAAAACCTAGTGATTTATCTTATTATCAATGTTTTTTGGGATAAGAAGCCATATACAAGGCACTAAACTATAAGACATGCTTTGTAGATAGAATGTAACACACTTGATCCCTAAATACTCTTTTAAGGGATGGGGCATCATAATTTTGTTTTCCTTAACTATCTCAAATCCTAATTCCGAGATCTCCATAATGTTCTGTTCGTTTAGAATTTTCCAACCACTATATTTATGCTCAAAAATAAGTTCAGGATTAGAAGAAATGCCTTTACATAGTCCATCGGGAACTTATTGATCAAGGGACACATGGAATATTTATGGATCCAACTCATAGGTATCATCCCGAGTTCTCTAAGATCTTGGAGCTTCCAATACTCCTAAATCTATGGTGGAAATCCATCCACCAATAGTTCGACAATGAATCTCCCTCCATGTTAGTGCATATGCTTACGGGATAAGTTCAATTCTTTTGGGAGTATACGGTCTAATGACCCAAGTATCCCTAACTTCCTATCTCCTGAACTGTCGTGATCATGCCACGTGGATTCGAACTTCAGGCCTTTTCTATGACACTACACCCTAACTCTTCCAGAGTTCCTATCTCCTGAACTCCTGTGAGCCTACCATGTGGCTTTGGCCTTTGATCCTTTTCATGATGCTACACCCCCAAATCTTTCGGAGTCCCAAAGCCCCAGTCTCTTGAAGTCCTATACTTCACCATTCACATGGTTAGGCAGTCACGTACCAGGGGATGACACGCGGTGAGGGCCAAGGTGGCAGAACTAAGCTATTTCGAGAAAAGATATTGGGTAAGATATTTGATTACTCTTTCTTACTCATTGATCTCTAGATCACTATTTCTTATATGAGGTCTGTTGTGAGATGCGTTTATATATTCTCCACAAACCTGCCCTTTGAAACCAGACACCCGATACTGGACACCAAAACAAACCATACCGACCATATCGTGATTGATACCTTCCTGAGCTCTTGATTGATACCCTATCATGACATGTGGCGTTGTGAGAGGGTGACACGTGTCATGTTCCAATAGGCATATATGGTCTACGAAAAGCACAAATCAAGGCGACATGTGGCTTACGATATTAGTTCCACATCACCCTGGTGACGTTGTCTTGCCACATCACACTAGACTGACAGCCTTCTAATGTCCCTCAAATCTCATGGTCGAGATCTTACCATGTATATCCATAGATCCATGGATCCCATTACTTTGAGACTATAACCTTTGGGATTTTTGCGGTGCAAATTCCTCATCACTCCCAGGGTTGGTCGACACTAGGAGGACCTTACCCTAGATATAACGGTCAAGTTCTGGTGATCAGGTTCTGGCCACATGGACCCACATATCCATGAATCTCGTTACTTTGAGAATTCGACGTGACTCCTCTAGTTTTGTGATGAAACTCCTCGTGACTCCTGGAGTTGGTCAACATTGGTCTCACCATGGACTAGGTCTGATGGTCAGGGCCTATCCACATAGACCCATAGATATATGGCTCTCGTGGCTTCAGGAATTCGACGTTCATAACTTCGGGAGTTCCTCCTCCCATTAACACAATGACTCAAAACTGTCGAAGTGCCACTCTCCAAACCGTGGGATCTGGCGACACGTCTCCTTTCCAATGGGCAGTCCCGATTCACTTCAAACTTCGAGACTTTAGAGAATCTCTCTCCCTTACGATGAATAAAAAAAATTCATCGAACTCTTGAAGATTGAAGAGGTTCGGGGGGGAGGGGGTCAATACTTGTGCTCCTTCTCCAAATCCAATGATCATGACAAACCTTGGCTCCTCTCGAACGGATCTCATATGCTCGTCTTCCAAATGAATGGATCCTTCCTTGTGAGACTTAAATCTTGTTATCCTTCTTGAGCTTCATCTTCTCTGAAGGACTTAGGTTCAGATGTGTGCTTTGCACTCTTTCTCCTAAGCTTGAGACTTAGAAGAACCTCATGTGTAACCCTTTCCTTCATTAACCAAACTATAGAACTTAAGAGGTTCTCAGTCTTTGCATGCCTTGCAAAGACTCTGTGCAGACATGCACTACCTCTCGTAAGCTTAATAGACTCATTTTTACAAGAGATTCAAAACAACTAGAAGTGTCAATATGCATACGTGAAACTGTGCCCAAGGTCGACGGACTCACAGTTTATTTGCTCTAACTTGAGCCACTATAGGGCTTGAACCTTTACATGTACAAACCATATAGTTACTTACTCTCTTAAATACAAAATAAAGTAAAAGATAAAGAAACACAGTCTAACCATCAAGCAAACATGCACACTCCTTAAACAATCATAGGATATCCAAATTTGTTTTACAGTTACAACTCAATTATATAGGGTATGAGAATACTTATCTCTTACATGTTGTAGCTAACTAACTGACTGCGGGTGTGCACCTTTCCACACAACTGTAGGATCAGAGGAATTCACTCTAGACACCCCTGTTCGAAGCCATGATATCACTAGGGAATATATTCCATTTCTCAGAGACTCTCTCTATCACAACAACCGTGCAAGGTTTATCACATGCTTCCTCAACATCAACCTCATGGTCCCCCTTTTTTCTGTTGCATATCAGGGCTGTGCATTCCCCTCTGTGCATGTGCTCTTGTCTGGTATCTCTCTCTCTCTGCAGAGCCTTATGCATGCTCTCTCTCCTGAATTGTCTGCGCCTGTATTCTTTTTCTTCCTTCCTTTCCTAGGATGGTTCTCCACCCATCATGTTCCTTCTATCAGAAGGAAACTCGAGTCGGCCTGGGTCTGCAGGACTCTGTGGTACTTTGGGCAGACAACCTTCTGTCTCCTCAACCCGACTGATGAAAACCTTATCCTCCTCCCGAGGCTTCTCGACCTCCTGGTATAGGATTGTTCAAGAACTAGATTCGAATTGACTCTTAGGACCCTTGCTGGAAACCAAAATAAGTTTACATAGGTCTCTATTAGCTCTCTGTGTAGGTTCTTTGAAAAACCCGTGATGCTTTCCTTTGGCACTTTTCCTTTTGTAATTTCTAGGTACAAGTTCTAGCTCCCCTATGCTAGGCCCCTTTCCCCTCATGTGACCTCGAACTATGACCAGGGACTTAAACCTCGAACCCCACCCAATTTTGGACTTTGGTATTCTTGGCACCCAATGCTTCTCCACGCTCTCAAAATGAGACAACCCCAAGCTTGTGGGATTGCTCCATGTTCTCTTCCTTCAAATCAACGGTTGATGGTCCTTTAGTCTTTGCGCCTCTGACACTTTTGGCACTCTCTACCCCTAGAAACCTTCGAACTCTATACTCCTCTGAAGTCTCTAATCCGTTGATAATTGTCCCTAGATCCAATGGTCATGATGGGCTCTGGGAATCTGGTCTCCAAGAGTCCTCCACTTCCCCTATTGTTATTCCTTTGAACCGTGAAGTAATGAACAACCTAATCTAGTGCCACGTGTCCACCATTCGATGGTCTAGATCTACCAAGAAACAAACGAATCAAATTTATCCAACGCTTCATCCTTTGGCAACTTAACACACCCTACTCCTCCTTACTCTCAAATTCTTCACCTGCCAAACCCTTATTCTAGCTGACACCTGTCTCTTAGATCAACGATTGATGATGTTTCGGCCTTCGGGCCTTCTTGCTCTAGTATGAAAACTTCCAACCAGGGTACATGTTTCCCCAAAGTGCTCTAACACCAAATCGTGGGATGGTGTAATGCATGTCCCCCACAAGATTTGATGGCCACGATAAATTCAGAGCCTTGGGATTAGAATCCTCTGCCACTTTAGACCTCGTACAAATTCTTCGGATTTGATGGTTGGAAGATCTTCGGCCAACACCATGACTGATATTTTCCATCCATATCCTCCTTCGACCATCTTCTCTGCATGCTCCTTTTTCGGTCTAGATGTATATCTGATGGCTCAATGTTCTCCTGGCGCTTGATCCAACAATGTCTATAGATTTTCCTTCGATATCTCCACTCCTCCCTTCTGATGAGGGACTTTGAAAAGATTCAAAGGTTGTGACCTTTGATCCTCACACGCGCTCGAATTCTTGGGTATCGACTTGTGCTTTTGAGAAATGTTATCCCTCCTGAGATTTATCTCCACAGATGTACAAGACCTCTGTCTCCCCTGTGCACGCTCCTTTGTGAACTTAAAAACATTCAGACTTAGAAAAATTTCTAATTATTTCCTCTTCGATGTTGAGATCGCTATCTCTCCTGAGCTTTCGACTCCCTAGAGGATTTCTAAGGGCTATGCCCTTTGTGCTATTCTTCTACACAGGTTGAATCCTTGGTCCCTGTCTGCATTCTAAGAAATGCTAACTCTCTTGATATTTGTCTGTTTCTCGAATCTCGAAGGGTCTCGGCCTTCTTCTTTAAGGATTTCTTTTGCGCTCCTAGAAAAAAACTACTCTATGCACTCCTTGCAAAGCCTCTATTCTCACTGGCACTATTTCTCCTGAGCTTTACAATTGCTCAGATGGCCAAAAGGATTCATCCTTTCCCTCTTTGACAATGTTCCATTCCCTCCTAACACCTAACGATCGTCCTCTTGAGCTTGTAAAGTTTGAAACACTTTACTTCTGGCACAATCCTTGCGCTCACCTATGTGCAGACTTTCACTTATCCTCAGAGTGTTTAGTAACCCTAGTGTTTCTTCTGATCTTATGAACTTACTTATACCTCAAAGGATTTAGTCCCTTTTCTCCTCAAAGGGATTCTCTTGCACTCCTTGCACCTGCTCAAAGCATTCTTTGATGAGCTTACAAAGTACTCAATAAATCTAGCTACGCTTTCTCTGCATAGGCTTTCCTCTAGAGTATTCAGTAACTTTGAGGCTCCTTCCGAGTTTGAGATTTCTCTGGTGCGCCCACTTGGCACATTCTCTTATTGAATTCCAAACAAAATTCAAGCACACACTCCTTGTGTTGGCTTCACAGAGTTTACAATACTTTGTGGTGCACCCCTTGCACTAGCCTAAAGAACCCATAATTCTCATCAACTCAAAAAGATAGGGAATTATATATTACTCCTACAAATTGAAACATTCATGCATATCTACAACATACACATATGAAAACCCACAAATAAGATTCATGAATTAACCATTCATCACACAGAATACATAGAAACCTCATGGGTAGGAAAAACTACTCTTTTTATTATATATGAATATTGATTTCAATAAGTGCAGGTTGGACTGCTATAGAGTCTCAGTGCTTCCTCTCCGCTCTTCGCTCTACTCACCACTTCCCAATGAATTTTTATACAAGATATTTTTACAAAAGAGGAGCTCCTCAAACCTTCCCTCCAACTCACCTACTCACATTGAATTACATTCAATGGAAAATTATTCCAAAATTAAATCTAGATCCCTCCTACTATTAGCCATTAAAGGATAACTAACATATTACAATAACTTCATCCTATTCAAAGACATGGATTGGATTTCTTGAGCCTCCAAACATTTAATCACATTAAAAATCTAGGCTGATTTTCGAAAGGACTGGTGTTTCCTTCTTTGGGATCCATTCCCTCCAAGTATCTAGATGCGCTGGCTGCTGGGACGTTGTTGAGGTGGAGTGATGCTCCTACATCATACTCCACTTATGGGAAAATAATGAGCTCCTGCTCATGGATGTGCTTTTGCTATTGTTGAGATCCTCTAGGATCCCAAATATGTATTTGGATTTGTCCACCTGCTCCTTTTCTATGTTGTTGTTGTTGTTGTCCTGCTGATCTTGTAGGCTCTCCTCTGTTCATATTTCTCCTGCTGACAGTCTCCTTTGTTGAATTCAACATCATCTCCTTGATCTCCTCTATCACTCTGTCCAGCTAGATCACGTGCTATCTCTTGTTTTGTAGCCTGCTCTGCTGCACCTGCTTCTCATCACACATGTCAATGGGTAGATCAATCTAATCTCCCAAGATATATTCCTGTCTTGTGTCATGAGCTCTCTAGTGCACCGTAGGTTCAACTTCTGCAGTGTCCTCACTGAGTTGCTGCTGAGCTGTCTCCTCTGACGGATTGAATTCTGCTAGTTCTCCTACTGGTACAACTCCAACTTCCTCTAGCTGCTTCTGAGGCTCCCATCCTGCATCTGTTTCCAACTTAATATGTTGTATGTTCTTACTCTGCACTATTACCCTTCTCTCCAGGGATTCTATTTCTTCATACAGATCAACAAAGTCTACGCTATTTGATTCCTTTTCTGCTATAGGTTTTAGTTTTGCAGTTATCTTCTATTCAACTTCCTCGCTATAAATTTTGATCCATTCTTCTGAATTCTCTTCTTTTACCTCTACTTGGGAAGACATCAACATCTTCTCCTTCTCCTCCTTTATGAAAGTCACAAGTGGTTGTATTCATTTTGCTGGATCTAAAATTTGTGCACTAGCCTCTGTTGGGGTAATTGGTAGGAATATATTGATTCCCCCAATGATCAAAATGTCCCTCTGATATTCCTCTATCAAGGTTGAAGTATGTAAATTCTCATCATCTTCAATCATGTGGTCTACAACCCAACATGAACTCTCATGCTCATGAGGCTTCTCTCTGATCTCTTCTCCTTTTCCTACCAGCACTCCTTGCCAACCTGAAATCATCTCTGAGCTCCTGAGACTTTCATATGGTCTCATCTCAATTCCCTTGCCCACCTGGAAATCTTGGATTTCACCTCTTCCCTCCTAGAAGTTTAGGAGATCTTCAAAATATCTCTCTTCATTTCCCACCCAGAGATTGAATTTTCACTTCTTCCCTCCTGGAAGCTCATGAGATATCTAACCGATCTCTTCTCCTTTTCATCACTGGGGTTCTCTCCAACTTCTGGATTGCAAATGAAAACCTGGTCCTCTTTGTCACTGAGGTTTTCAACATGCCTTAGCAACCTCCTCAATTTCTATTGTTGCCTCCTATAAAACAATTTTTGGACTGGACACTTAGCTCTCCTCCTCAAGGGCCACTCATACCTCCAACCTCCTTGTGCTACCTATTGCATCTTCAACATCAACCAGTCAAGCTCTTCTCTCACCTCTTAGAGCTCTTTATCCATCCAATATTTTCTTTCTTTCTTGCGGTCTTCTCCTTGACCTCTTCCATCGCCTTCAGTAGCCATCTTTGTCTTCCTTTAGCCCACCTGGTTGTCTTATAATTACTCTGCAACTGAGAGCATCTCCATATTTCTACTGGAGCCCACATAGATTTCTACCATCTGTTGCACACTTGAAAATAGAATCACACACAAAGCATCAACACTCTGTATTTTTCTCCTCCCTTTCCTTCTGTATACATAGAAGAAATTGTGCTCTGATACTACTTTATGGTATCAGACTAAAACCCTCTTTCACATAGAGCACAATTCGTGGCTCTGATACCACTTTGATGGTATCAAACAAATCTCCTTCTCTTTCAAAGAGAAAATTTCTATCTCTGATACAACCTGATGGTATCATACAAATCTCCTTCTCTTTCACAGAGAAAATTTCTAGCTATGATACCACTTTGATGCAAACCCCCTCCTCCTCCCGGGGCTAATCGAAATCTTGATATATGATTCTTCAATAAATAGCTTTGAATTGACTCTTAGGCCCCCTATTGGAACCCCAAACAAGTTTACACAGGTCCCTATTAGCTCTTTCTGCAGGTTCTTTAGAAAACCAACGACACTTTCCTTTGGTTCTTTTCCTTTTAGAATTTCAAAGTACATGTGCTATCTCCCCTCTGCTAGGCCCATTTCCCCTCATGTGACCTCAGGATATGACCTAGGATTTAACCCTAGAACCCTACCCAATTCAGGCCTTCGATATTCTTGGCCCTCGATGCTTCTTCACGCTCTCAAAGTGACACAACCCTAAGCTCGCAAGATTTCTCCATGTTCTCCTCCTTCAAATCAATGGTTGAAGGTTATTTGGTCTTCGAGCCTCCACTGCTTTTGGCACTCTCTTCCCTAGAAACCTCTGAAATCTGTACTCCTCCAAAGTCTCTAATTCACTGACAGCTGTCCCTAGATCTAATAGTCGGGATGGGCTCTGAGACTCCGGTCTCTAGGAGTCCTCCACTCCCCCTACTATTATTCCTCTGAACCGTGAAGTAACAAAAGGGCCTAATCTGACGCCACATGTCCACTAGTCAATGATCTAGATCTGCCAAGAAATTAATGACTCATATTTATCTAGGGCTTCGACCTTCAATGAATTGACACTCCCTTCTCATCCTTGCTTCTTAAGTCTTCTTCTGTCGAACCCTTCTCCCAGCTGACACTTGTCTATTAGATCAAAGGTCGACGATGCTTCAACCTTCGGGCCTTCTTTCTCCACTATATAGACTTCCTCCCAGGGTACCTTTTTCCCTGAAGTTCTCTAGCACCAAAGCATGGGATCAAGCGATGTGTTTCCCCTGTGATATATGATGGCCACAATAAATTTAGAGCCTCAGGTGATGCAGGAGCATCTCTCAATGCAGCCAGCCAGCCACGTCAGCATGCACGCATTGAAAGGCTGAAGAGAGGTGCAGCCTCATTTTGAATTTGAAATTCAATGTAAATTAATGTCTTAGGCTGGTGAGCCAGAGAAGCCATGCCTTTGCGCAGGCTGTAGATAAGATAAGCATTTATTGTAGATCGGCTGATATCTAGTTCTGGATAGCAGACTAGACAACCCATTCATTGTAATTGAACAGGGTAGGTGAACCTGGAGGGAAGCGCTCGATGAGCCCCTCAGGTAAAAGAGATTTTCATATCTCATTTTGAAAGAGTGGAGATAGAGAGCATTTGCATGTAGAACAGAGAAGAGAAGAGAGGAGGAGAGCTCGAGAACACCGTGTACATACAGGCATTTGTCATATTAATATAACAAAGCAGTTTTTCCTGCATTTCTATCTTATATGCATGTATGTATGTGCTCTTTATATATATGTTGTGACTGTATGTTATGTGGATGCATTCTGCAGGAGTTTGTGTGATTTTAGGCTTGAGGTGTCTTTGAGGCTTCATACCGGAGGGTGTGACAGAACGCTGAGGTTATGAGAGCCAGTGCATAGAGGATGCACTTCTGAACTCTGAGGAGTCAGAAAAAGACGTGATGAGGCACAAAAATGAGATCAACAACTCAGGAAGAAGACCTATGAGGTTGCTGAACACCTCAGGAGGCAAGGTTATGTATCTGAGGCACAGTTGCAGACAGAATCACTGAGGATTCTGTAGGAGCTCTATCAGGTAGGCATTGAGCGTGTGTACAGTGGTGCACAGAGGAAGGAACTTTGTTGAGAGTTTGATAAAAGACCAGAATCACTGAAGATTCTGAGAAGATCTGCCAGGAGGGCATTGAGAAGGTGAAAAGGGTTCACAAGGAGGAAGACAGAACTGTTGAGCGTTCTGTGGAGAAGAGACTCCGCCAGGAGGGCGTTGAGAAAGGGTGCAGAGAGGCACAAAGAGGAAAGAACTCTTTGAGTTCGAGAGTGAAGAAAGAGTCCACTGAGGGAACTTTCACTGGGTTGTTGAATACCCAGAGGTAGTCAAGAAGAGGCTTGAGCAGAAGGATAGCCAGGAGGGCATCCATTCCATTCTCCATCTGAAGGAGAAGAAGGACAAAAAAAAAAAAATCCCCCAAAGGGTCTGAGTACTCGTAGAAGCTCAAGACAGATAGCGCTTTGCACGCGAAGACTCTGCAGAGACACAGGAGTCAAAGAATCCTTAGAGGGCTCGGAAGAAGGAGAAAGCTTAGGAAGGGAAGCGATGTATATGCACAGCGGGACTCAACGTAGAGGAGTTCATTGAGAAAAGAAGACAAGGATAAGGCCTTGGGAGAAATCTAAATTCCCCTAAGTCTGGGAAGAAATCGCACAAGATCAGGAGGAGCAGCAGCAGCCGTCATATCGGTAGGAAATCAGATCTGGGCCGTTGGGGAGTTCACGTTCCAGAGAAGATCAGGATGAGCCTACAGTAGAAGGAGACCAAGAGCCATCGGATCTCACGAAGAAAACCCGTCAGCCATTGAATCGAGAGAAGTTGTGTGGAGATTAGCCTATAGAGGAGGAGCGCACGAGGAGAACAGGTCTGAACCGTTAGATCTGGAACAGATACGGCGACAGTCGTCAGATCTATGGAAACTGCAGGAGGGTTAGCAGTCGGGATATCGACCATCGGGAAGATCAGAGTTCTCAAGGTCATGTGAGTTGGTGAAACGCAAGTCGCGAAATCCCGATGAGATCGGGACCATCCATTCCTAGGATGTGTGGCAACAATCAAACGCAATCGAAGGAAGTCTTGAATGGAATCGGCATTCAGGATATCAGGGATATCGAGGACATAAGTTGATCGCTTGACATCAGAAACCCCGAATTAGTGAGATGTGATCTGGACTGTTCATTTGCAAGTAGACACGTGTCACGAGATTTACTCGCATCGACATCTCAGCGTCTCGTGCATCAGAGGTTGGACGAGAAGGAACTAAATCTCACGAGGGGCGAGAAGGTGAAAGCTCTGTATGTGG
>JASDQU010587302.1:25945-42921 GCA_032191745.1 Picea mariana | reverse complement strand
TGAAAGTATATCATAATTCAATGCTCCTTGGTCCTAGCTTTTCATCACCTTCAACAGACCTTGTTATCACCAGAATTGTCTTATCTTAGAAATCAAAGATGTTTAGCTTACCCCTTTAAATATCTCCAGAGTAGTTGAATCATTCAACTACTTTTAGTTACTCATTAACTCACCATTAGTTAGTTAATAGGAAAGTTGTCAAGTAAATTAATAAATAATATTAATAATAATATGATAAGGGTACTAAATAATACTCATAAGTGGGACCCCCTATTTTATTTAGACCAATTAATGAACCATTTCCTCCTTGTAACTTCCATCTTAGATGCAAGACATACATCTTGCCACATCATACAACCTATGTCATTAAAATTCATAATATGGAATGTTCATAAGAATCCCCTTGTCGCTCCATGTAACAATTATTTAAATTCATCCAAATCTAACCATCATATAGATCTATGCAAAACATGTATCATAGAAAATATAAGGCTATCCAAAATATAAGTTGTCAAAAGTATGAGCTATCCCAAATAAAATGTTGTCAAAATCATAGGCTGCCAAAAATAATATGTTGTCTGAAATAAAGTGCAAATAAGTTCATATACAGATATCACTATATCATGAGAAACCATATTTATTGTGAGAGGTTGCTCCTCTCTTGTTATGACTACTTTCAACTTTTTTCATTTCTCCCAATTGATGAACCTACCTTAGCAGATTTCTAATCATTTCCCTGCACATGTGAAGTGACCGAATGTGATGACTAATGTGATGAGTCGCTACTACTTTCTCCTTCTCTAGACTATCCTCAAGATCAGTAATCTTGGACTTCACATGATGGGCATGTGAGTCTTGGGATATAGGATTTTAATGCAAGGGAGAAGCAGTATGCCATGCATGAAAAGGAGTGTGTTGAGGGTGATCAATATTTGGCCAACCATGTGACTGTCTAGAAGGGGGATGTACAACATTTTTCCAACCATCATGTTCTAGTCTAACTAAAGGAGCAGAAACATGGTTTGGGACTAGAATACCGATACTTGGACGAGGGTTCTCATGCATAAATGGAGGTCTATAGGCTTGTTGGCCAGCCAAATTGAGGGAACTTGTCTGCAACAACCGATTGAACTCTTCTGAATCTACATCAAAATTTATAGAAAATTGGAGCCTCTTATTACCCATTTACCAAGGACCTAGTCCTATACGTCTATTGTTTCCTCTCCTGCCATGACTTCCCCTACTGAAAAATCTCATTATAACACACATTCACAATCATCAGAACCAAAGCATCATTAATCCATCATCTAAACATTTTGCAAAATAATAATTTAGACCTAGCTCTATACACCAAAATACATATGCAAGCAATCATTATGCTTTTCATGTCCTAGAGATAATAATCACTTAGGATGGGGACTTAGAAGGGTTCTCTGGATTCCATGATTGGGCTTATAATGAGTGGAAAATGGTAATTATGATAAGGGAAATGCAATATGGACAGTTCATTTACCATAACTAGCTCTACCAAATCATTACACTCACATGAACATATTTGGGTATAGAACAAAGTATACATCAAACCATATGAACACCTCTTCAAACTCATATAATTCTATTACGAGACACTTCATACAATTTAAATCAATCATGGGAATGAAATAGGTACTTAGGATAGTGAAAAGGGATTGTAATGAACGAAAAATGTTAAGTATGACGGGGGGGGAAATGGACATGCTTTCATTACAATTGTCTCTATCAGTATTCATATTTTATGCCCCCAATAAGCATAGTTATAATTACTATACAACCATAGTGTTAAATCCATAAAGTTGGCCTCATTTCATTATCGTTTCATCAAATTATTCATTCAAAAAAATGTCTTACAACAGTTCAATTATTTCCCGAATTCATTCACAAAATACTCACGGCCACATTTATGGTGTTATCTATTATTTCCAATGATCAAAATCCATGTATTCACCCATTTCCACCTTTAATTAGATCATAGTATATTACTGCCCAATGTTGAATGTAAAACTCCATGTAATCAATGCCCAAGATATCAACAAAGGCATCGAAACATCAATCAAACAAGCTCTCGTATATTAAAATATATTTGTCGCTCATCAAATCTCATTCAAGTGCACAGAGGTTCCATTATATGCACAGAGATCTCCATAAATAATATCGAAATAAGCATTTGTTTTGCAAAGGGGGGAGAGAAATGCACCAAGCATCAAATGCAACAAACAATAACATACAACACTATTTTTGTGTGACTGTAATCGAATCAAGGGTAGGCAAACCAATTTTCTTTTCCACCAAATATCATTGCAACAAAGGGTGAGTCGATTCAAAATTTCGTTGACAAACCCCATTTTAAAATTTTGGTTGTGGCAGAGATATCATGAAGTGACAGGGTTCAACCCTTGTTCAATTAAAACATAATACTTATCATTTAAGGTCGAATGGATCCTGCCAAATTGTTTCAGATTTTGGTGCGACCCTTTGCATAATACGCAGAGAAATATTCTCCCCTTTTTAACTGCTTCTTATACATCACATACAACTCGCATGATGGAAACCAAGTCGACAAGGGTTGTGAATAATAATGAAACAAACCAAAAACACACCCCAAGAATGACAAGAGTTTTAACCCTGTCAACTCATGACTCAGACTCGGTTAGGTTTGTGAGTAAAACCCATGAAACGACCTCTTAATTTCAATAAGGGTAAGCATAAGACGCTACCATCCAGGGAATAAATTATGCAGAGTGTGCATGCAACTGCTAGCACGCGATACTAAATACCCAAATCCCATAAACACCAACCCTTTCGAATACTTTATAGATAGTCGCAAACCAACCAATCGACATGGTAAATGTGCAATCAATGACCACAAAATATATCAATCAAAACTATCAACCAGACCATTGGATCTTCCATGCATGCGAATTTCTAAAACCGAGACCAAGATAACTTCTTTTATTTTCTAGAAATCAAAGCAAGAAAGCATCGAGTGCGAGAACAAGAAGTAGTCACAGAGCGAAACATAAAATATTTAGCAAAAACCACATTAGATGATAGGGAAACAAAACCCTAGTACATGTTGTTGTGTGGGTTAAATGGCCCCTTTGAGCGGTTGCAGCAGTTACCAGAGCTCAACCTTCCTCCAAACCACTATCAAATGAACTGAATGCCAAAAMTCAAGGTGGTAACTTGAACAACAAGTTGGTGCATTTACTGTTGGTCATGTCATGCTAGGGTAGTGGCTAGAATTAATCACCACTAAATCCAAGGCAAGATACGTCAAAACCTTAAGCAACCAATGGGTCCCAAGTATGCGCTAGCTCACAAGAAACCACATGCCACCAATGCAGCTACCTACTACATATGGTTGTTAACAATATCCAATATCCATCATATGATCAATTCGTAAGTAAAGTTCCCACATGCATCAAACTTATTTCAAGCGTTATCAATAAATCAAGGTCATGGACCATGATTTTGTAATGTTTGTATGAAATATGCATTGGAGCGGGGTATATAATGTGATGTAAATGACATCCCATATGTGTTAAGACTTTCAAGTTTTTACCATATGTAAACCTTTGAACCACCACCTTTATCAACAACCAAGATCGTTATCACATGGAACATATTCTTTCTACTTGTGTAATGTGCATTTGATCATATACATAGTTAATGAAATATATAAGTGATGCGCTCAGCATATATGTATATAAAACACCTTTTATATAACAAGCCACAACTATAAATTCATCAAGTGCATCAGGTAGTAGTGAGTCAGTGAGTCATGTCAAGAAATTTACCAACATTAAACCATTTTTACCATTTGAATTCCTGAATCATCAACAAAAAACATAACTTAAACTATTTTGATGATGATTTTATCCAGCACTATTGTCTTTAAAGTTTTGAAAATGAATGCCCAAAGAAGAATTTTTTAATCATCATTTGAAACCACCACTATTATCATTCATTTTCACTAAGAACTAAAACCAAGCTCATACAAAATAATCAATATGTAGATCATCTATAAGCATCCAGAACAGCCATTAGTGAATACAGAACTAGGCAACTTCTTCTTTGAGGGACTCTTTTAAGTTACCTTCTTAGCGACATTATAGGGGGTCCCACTTATAGCTTATTTAGTATGTGTGTGTATATACCTTCTTAGCGACATTATAGGGGGTCCCACTTATAGCTTATTTAGTATGTGTGTGTGTGTGTGTGTATACCTTCTTAGCGACATTATAGGGGGTCCCACTTATAGCTTATTTAGTATGTGTGTGTGTGTGTGTGTGTGTATACCTTCTTAGCGACATTATAGGGGGTCCCACTTATAGCTTATTTAGTATGTGTGTGTGTGTGTGTGTGTGTGTGTGTGTGTGTGTGTGTGTACACACACACACACACATACTAAATAAGCTATAAGTGGGACCCCCTATAATGTCACTAAGAAGGTAACTTAAAAGAGTCCCTCAAAGAAGAAGTATAAAAGAGTCCCTCAAAGAAGAAGTATATATATATATATATATATATATATCGCAAAAATTATGTGTGCCTTGCAATTCTTTGCAGGCCAACGACTTCATGACAATTTTAAGAGTCAACAATGGAGACTTCATGGGAAAGGAAATATAGTATTGCTTTGAACTCAACTTCTAGTTTCGCAGGTCAAGAACAATTTTCTGTTATGCTCTCAAAAAATTTCCTTTGCTCTGGTATGCTCTTTCAAAATAGGGGTGGCAGAAGGTAGAAAAGGAAAAGATGAGAGAGGGGATAGCTTTAGCACTCAATTTTAAGCAAAGCGGTTGTAAAGGCAGCACGATACAAGGTTGCGGACCACAAGTGATTATCTATATTTCTGTTCCATCTACTTATCAGTATTCAAGCATACTTCTATAAGAAACGCAAAAATGTAGTTGTACAAACTCATCTAAATCAGGCTGTAACAAAGTCCAAAAAATTGAGGGTAAAGCAACAAAGAAATAAAACTATAGTGAAATGAAAAAATAAAGTTGGAATCAAAACTCAAGAAAAACTAAAAGTGAAGCGACAAAATTGACAAAATAAAGTGCAGAAAAACAAAGCAACTCTACAACCTAAACTAATATTTACATGAAACATTGATTCAGAAAATGTAATAGTTAGTTAGGCTCAACATAATGTTTGAAATGTGAGCCATTAGTCGTAAAAGAGAATAACAGCTCTTCAAAGTCCTTTAACATGTAAGTTTTATTTCCGACTATTAGGGTGACCTTGTAAGGACCTAGCCAGATATTTTGGAATTTGGAGTGCTTGCCTTTATCAGCATGTGCGGAATTTGAAAGAAGGACTTTGTCATTTACTTTAAACTGACAAATTTAGCATGCTTATCAAAGTATTTCTTGATTGTTTGCTGCCTTTTTTTTTTATTTTCCAATGCATGATTTCTTTGTTCTTCTAAGGCTAGCAGAGCATTCATCCTCTGGGAAGTATCAGTAGAATTCAATTCTTCATCCTGCATAGCTAAACGGAGAGATGTGAGTTCAAGATCAACAAGCATAACATCTTATTGACCATATAAAAGTTGAAAAGGAGTGTGGCCAGTGTTATTTTTTGTGGTTGTGTGATCAACCCATAATGTATATGTGAGGAGAGTATGCCATTGGTGGGGCTTATTGTCAATAATCCTTTTTAGAATCCTAATCAGGTTCTTGTTAGTGGACTCGACTTTCCCATTTCCCTGAGGGCAATAGGTGGATGAGGTAAAGTGTTTGACTCCGAATTTTCTCAGAAACTGAGTAAACTTTGTCAAAATAAATGTTGATCCATTGTCCGAAATTATTTCGAGTAGAAGACCAAAGAGGGAAAATATATTAGATTCTAAGAAGTTAATAACCAGCTCATCATGTGCATTCTTAAGAGGCACAACTTCAGTCCACTTGGTAAATTAATCCATTGATGTCATGATAAATACATGCTCTGCAAAAGATGGGGGGTTAACAGGGTCGATAAAGTCTAATCCCCATTTAGAAAATGGGAAATCAGGTAAAACTAGTTGTAAAGGCATACCAGAAAATTGTTCCCTACCAACAAAAATTTGACATTTTTCACAAGCTTGAACAAACTTGAAAGAATCTTGAAACATCAAGGGCCAAAAATAACCAACTCTGATTATCTTGAAATTTGTAGCTTTCACTGCGAAATGGCCACCAATATGGAGGTTAGAATCTGTTTATCCATGAAATTCATTCAAAACTTTTTGGGTTTCTTTATCATCAATACATCTTAACAACAACCCATCATCAGATATGTGAAAAAGAATATTTCCTAATGTGAGGAACTTTGGGGCTATCAAGTGCAGTCTTCTACATTGATGTGACTCTAAATGATCAGGACAATTCTGATGTAAGAGATAATAAATGATATTCTTGTATCAGGGATGGTCAACAATATCTATATCAAGAGTTTCCAAGTAAAACAGTGTTGACAAAGCATTCTCATCTTCCTCAAGAGAATCACTTGGTTAAAGATGTTGATCCAATTGAAGAGTTAGATCGCATCCCTTAATTGTTTTGGTTTTAATAGTCGTTAAATCGTGTTCTTTCATTTTGGCAAGCCAGTGTGCAAGTTTTCCTGAGAGATGAGTCTGTGTAAGCAAAAACTTGGCTGCGGGGAAAGGGACTCTTACCAGCGTTTACTTTCCCAAAATAAAATGCTTGAACTTTCCTATAGATTTTACCAAGGCAAAAGTGTGTTTTTCAATCAAATTATATTTCACCTCATCATCTGACAAACTTTGAGTCATATAAGCTATAGGCTTGATTTTGGTCATCAGCTTGCAAAAGGATGGCAGAGATTGCCAGTTTTGTGGAATTGGTATATATGATGAAGTCTTTATTAAAATCGGGCTTGGATAAGACTGGTGCAAAGATGGTTGCCTTCTTGATTCCTATAAAATCCTTTTCTACCTCATCAGTCCAAGAGAAGGTTCTATCCTACTTTAGCAAATTATGAATAGGTTTAACCATCATGGAAAAGTTGGGAAAAAACCTCCTAACAAAGTTAATAGTGCCCATGAAAGATTGAACTCCTTGTTTAGAGGTGGGAGCAGGGAGGTTGATAATCACAGAAACTCTCTCGGGGTCAATACTAATACCGCAGTTAGAAAAAATAAGACCAATGAGTTTTATTTGAGTGACTCTGAAAATAGACTTAGAAGGATTCAATGACATACCGAATTTTCTGCAACATAGAAATACTTTCCTAAGATGACCAAACTGATATCATCGGTTCTTAGAGTAAACAGTTAAGTCATCAAGATAAACCTGAATTATTTTACCGATCAAATTGTCAAAATCTATTTGCATAGCTCTCTGAAATGCAGCACCTACGTTAGACAGGCCAAAAAGCATGTGTTAATATGAAAAGGTGCCCTATCTGGTGGTAAATGTGGTTTTGTATTTTTCAGCCATGTTGACTCTAATTTGATTGTTTTTAGAAAAACCGTCAAGTAGGAACATTATTTGAGACCCGGCCACATGTTGTAGGATCATCTCCATATTAGGAAGTGGAAAATTATCTTTAACACTAGCTCTATTCAAAGCACGAAAGTCAACACATAACCTGATCTGACCAATTTTCTTTTGTACAAGAACTAGATTTGAGACCCATTCGGAACATTTTACCGGAAAAATGATTTGAGCTTTTAGTAACTTTTCGACTTCCTTCCTAATAGTAGATTCGATGGCATGGTTTATAGGCCTTTGTCTCTGCCTTACTTGTTTCTCCCCTTCCTTAACAGGAATGGCGTGTTGGATGACGTTTGGATCAAAACCACAAAAGTCCTCAGATGACCAAGCAAAGACGTCCTTCAATTCAAGGAATAAATCCATGAATATTTCATTTTCCTCTTGTGAATAATGGGCTCATATTTTAAGAATCTTGGGATCATCTGAGGTTCCAATGTTCACGGAGACAATGTATCCAACTTTCCTCTTCGAATCCTCTTCTACAGTATTTTCCTTTTTTCCAACATCACTCATTGAAAACAAACTCTCAAGGGGAGTCAAGCCTTTTGGAAACTTATCATCTTCAATAGAAATTACTTCCTTAGGCTTAAGAGGTTTACATTGTAAGAAAGCACATATATCCTCGTCATTTTTTAAAACCTGCCATGATTCGACATTGTCAGGTATATGTGGACGATATAGAGACACAAAAGTGTAATCAGGTCGTTGCGGTAAAATTTGTCGAGTAGGAGAGGCAGCAAAAACTGCCAACCTGTCAACCATGGTGTTAATCTCCCTTTTTATGTGAATCATGTTGAAAGACAACATATTTGAAATGAAGGCCAAAACAGCGTGAGTGTACCTTTTCATCAGCTTGTTATTGGGATTATATATTTTTCTAACAATATTAACTATAAGCTTAGAATCACCAAAAACGGGAAGATGACCACAACCCATATTATAAGCATTTTCGATACCTAACAATAGGGCTTCAAACTCGGCAACATTGTTGTTGCAAGCGAATCCTAACATGAAGGACAAATTATAGATTTTTCCTACGGGTGAGTAAATGATAATACCAGCTCCACTTCCTTCACTAGAGCATGCACCATCAAAGTGAATATGCCACAATCTGTCATCATAGTCAAATTGTTCGTGTGGCACGTCATCTTCTTCTGTGAAAATAGAGTAGCACCCAGGCTTTCCTCGACATAATTGACATTTGGTTGAGGAACTTTTTTAATGTAAGGTGAGATATTATCTTCTCTAAGAACAATAACGTTCTTTCCATCCTTAGGGATTGACAAATGTGACCTGTCTAAAGACAAGTAACCACCCATTAAGGCTTGCCAGTGTCTCCCCAAAATAATTGAGTAATTTTTGGTAGGTATATCAATGACTTGAATGTTTAGGATGGTGCATATTTTTGGATGTGCACAAAGAAATAAGGTTACATATTTAATCTCACCAATCGTGGATTGTAGTTGATTATTATAAGAGAGCATGCTTCTCACATTTTTTATTTGTACAAGAGAGGCCTAGCTCTTCCATAATCATCTTTGACGTGACACTTGGGCCTAAGCCACCATCAATGAGGTAGCAACGGAATGTTCTGTCTAAAATATTTACAGAAATATAAAAAGGTGGGTAATTTATAGATCTCCTAAAGTTATTTACACCTATCTTATTTACATGAGACTCTTTTTCATCGTGATCTTTCGTGAGGTTGGATATGTTGGAAGTCTTACCTTCCATGAAAACTCTAAGATGTTGATGTTGTTCTAGTACAGTTACCATATCCAAAAGAGTAGCATCAACTTTTATGTTACCCAACTGATTTAAAATATTATACTTTGAAGAAGGAGCAGTGGCTTGATAACTGGTAGAAGGGTGAGCAGCTTGTGAGGTGGTATTTTGAGTGGATGTGCTAGGGGAAAAAGTAGTCTTGGAAGAATCATCTTTGCCCTTATTTGATCCGGATTTAGGAGCGGAACGAACTGATTAACAGACTGAATACAATAAACACAGAGATATATAGAAAAACACAGATATCCAGTGAACAATATCTTCTATTGAATAAATGAAATAGGCTAAAGTTGTAAAACTGCAAAACTGAAACACTTGCTTGAATGGTGGTAGCTATCTCTGAGAAGAGATGTGGCTGCTACATGCATTCGTCTGAGAAGAATGATTACAATGATACTCCAGAGGCATTTTTAATATTATTCATGAATTCTAAAACCCTAGACATCCAAAAACCTAACCCTAGGAGGTGAAATGCCAAAAGTCATGTGGGCCCCTATGGGTAAGTTGGTACCTCAACTTCTCGGGGTCATAAATTTTGCATACGACCTCTATTTTAGGTGCATGATAGCTCATTGGAAAGGTCTTTTTGAGAACTACACATTACGCCATCAAACTCTAACTTTATCTATAGTTTGATTGTGGAGAGCCAAAAAAACATTGTTTAGGCCTCCAAAACAACCCTGGAAGTACAGCAAGATGTGCTAACATGAAAACACACAAAATAAGCCAGTTGGATTAGGTGAGAGGCAACTAGTATCCACCTAGAAGATGTGTAGGGATTCAAACATCCCTAGAATTGTATAACCCACAATTACAAAGAAGTACAGAAGAACATATTGAACTAAAAACTGACAAGAGGAGCCAGTTGGAATAGGTGGGTGGCCACCAATATCCACCTGGATCAATCCTCCCCCCATAGGAAGTAATTGTATCCATTGCGTTGAATTCCCCCATCACGGGAGGAAAATTCTACCGGATTTGGCCCCGGGTGAGCCACTTGCCTTGGTGAAGGAGTTGCCCTGCCTTGACAACCCGATAAAGTTGGATCCTCTTTTGGCGAGTGCCCTTGACCTGTTTCTCCACTATCTGATCAGTGGATGCATGTTCCATGAAGTTAGGGTTGAGCTATGTTGGTGTCATTTGTTTTGTGATCTCTGAGGTGTTCAATGTGGACCTCCTTCGACCATATTTTCCACCATTATTGAACACCTCAGNGTTGGTGTCATTTGTTTTGTGATCTCTGAGGTGTTCAATAATGGTGGAAAATATGGTCGAAGGAGGTCCACATTGAACATTAGGTGCAAGCCAAGGAATGGTGGAGTGTTGAGCTCAAAAGCATTATTACCCACATCCTTGGTGATGGTGTAAGGCCCATAGCCAAGTGGGTGGAGCTTCCGATGGGGCCCTGTAAGATGATCCTTCTTCAAGTGTAACCAGACCTTGTCTCCAACCTGGAACTGGTGCAGTACCTTGTGTTGATCATGGCGCTGCTTGTACTTAGAATTGGCCTTCTGCAAAATATCATGGACTTGTTAGCGAATGTGTTGAACCCACTCAATGAATCTAGTGGCTTTTTCAGTCTCAGACTGAACATGCAAATATTTTGTCTGTGTGGTTTCTAGAGGTAGTGCAACGTCAATGGGACCCAAGGGTTGGAATCCTAGTCCCACCCGAAATGGGCTATGGTCGGTGGAGATATGGAGAGCCTTGTTGTAACTGTGTTGAACATAGTGGAGACTCTCATCCCATGTATGCATATGCTTATATTTATACATGCAAAGGATGTTCACAATCATCTGATTGACGACCTATGTTTGGTCATTTTTGAGGGGATGGAAAGCGGTGGATTTAGTGAGCTTGATGTCCAATAATGACCAGAGACTCGACAAAAATGTGTTGAGGAACCTATTGTTCTGATTGGAGATGATGGTCTGTGGTATCCCAAAATGGACCCACACTCATTTGAAGAAGATCTTGGCAGTATCTACCACTGTGATGTTATTCTTGTAGGTTGTGAGGATGGCCATCTTTGAAAACCGATCAACGACTAAAAATACACAATCATTGCCTTGATTGGTGGATGGAAGTCCAGACATGTAATCCATCGAGATGGATTCCCAAGGCTTCTTGGGGGTAGGAAGAGGGGTGTATAATCCTTGCTTCTTGATGGTTGGCTTGGCAATGGCAAAGGCAATGCAAGATCTGATATACTTGCTGACATCATATCGAAGTTTTAGCCAATAAAATTGTTTCTGGAGAATGACCACAGTTTTCTCCATGCCAAAATGTCCTACCACCCAACTGTAGTGGGATTCCCAAATCATCTTTGCACACTCGCTTGCAAAAACACTGAGATGGCCCATATGGAATTACAACACGTCCTGAATGTGAAAATCAGTGACAGTCACGCCTATACCCAAGAGCTGATAGGTGGTGGCGAAGTCCGGATTTTGTTGATAAAGTTGGGGCCACTTAGATGCATCATGTCCAATGGAATGGAGCACAGTGGTGAGTGCAGCTATGGGAGGTCGACTGAGGCAGTCAGTAACATGATTTGTGCTCCTTTTCTTATACTTGATGTTGAGATGGAACTGTTGCAGATAGGTTGACCACTCTTGATGGCAGTCATTCTGCAACTTCCTCTGTGTTTGTATGAACTGTAGAGGCTTTTGATCAGTGTGGATAATCGTCTCCTTTCCCAGAATGTAATGTTTCCATTGACAACATGCTTGTACAATGGAATACATTTCCTTGTCATAGGTGGGGTATTTCCAAACAATATCTCAGAGTGTCTCACTATGGTATGCCACCGGATGACCATGTTGAGTGAGAATTGGGCCTACAACATAGTCAAATGAGTCACTCTCAATCTCAAATGGTTGTTGCATATCAGGAAAGGAGAGTACTAGAGCTGAGCACAAGGGATGCTTCAGATCATCAAATGCTCATTGTTGTTCCTTCCCCCACACGAATTTTCCCTTCCACTTCCCTTGGTCACATGGTTGAGGGCCCATGCAATATGGGAGAATCCCAACATGAACCATCGGTAGAAATTAGCCAATCCCAAGAAGCTCCGAAGCTTGGTTAGTGTGGTTTAGTGATCCAGGATATTTTCATCGAGTGACTTATAAATAATTGCATTAAATGAGCATAAATTAAAGTGCACCATTAAAGAAGGAAAAGCTCAAAAATGAAGAGACATAAGCATCAAATCTAAACACAAAAACTTGATAATGGAGTTTGTCCCTGTTGGACTACATCTCCGGGTCCTCCTCTCAAATGGATAGGCTCTTTCATTAACTCAGCAAAAGAATTTGGAAAAATACATAAGTATACCTCATTCTGAAATCAAGCTGCATAAATAATGCTCAGATCATAAAAAAGACAGCAACATTGAATTCGTGGCATCGAATTACCCAAAAATAATTGTCTCCACTCCTTGATTTGACTCTGGCACTCCTAGGCCCAAGAAGAAATTTGTCTCAGTTTTTGTGCCACTCTACAACCTTCATTAATGACTGGACTACATAGAAATTACTTCCCAAAAGGTTGTATCGTATGCGCATCCTCCTCCTCCGGCTGGGCGGACTCAACACTTAAATATTTTTTGCTGCGTTC
Source organism: Picea mariana (assembly GCA_032191745.1). Taxonomy (NCBI): domain Eukaryota; kingdom Viridiplantae; phylum Streptophyta; class Pinopsida; order Pinales; family Pinaceae; genus Picea; species Picea mariana. The sequence goes on along the minus strand of JASDQU010587302.1, from coordinate 29,974 downwards.
AATACCAAGAAAGTTCATTGGCTTGTTGGTTTGGGAGGAATTATTAAGGCGTATAAAGGGAGGAGGTCTCGGGGTCAAACACATGGGCCTCCCCCTTTCAGGTTTATGTTGTTGCAATATATACATACATACATATTTAGATAGATAGATAGATAGATAGATAGATATAACATAATGTTGTTCCGCTATGTTTAGCAGTGGCGCTATCCATATCCCAACGGTTAACTAGTGGCCAAGTTTGGCGTGGTTCGTCAGATTTGGCGGACCCACCAAACTTAATATTTTTTTTCAAATTTCGCTCACAGACTGTCATTGTGCATTTCCCGCCTGCCATGTGGAAGCCTCTGATTGGACCAAGTGGCAGCCTCCCACTAGGCCATGTTTTCCTCTACCAAGTCATCATGCCATGTCATCATGCCATGTCAACGTACAGATCGTATAAACTTCCATGTGGCACGATCCTATTGGTCCATGGATCGGCCCAAAAATGCCAAAACTGTGTAACATGTGGCATCCTCCAGTGCTGCCACATCACCATGCTGGCATCATGTTGACGTCATCATGCCACATGTCACCTTCATGCTCCTGCCATGTGTATTTTACATATGTTGAAGTCATTCGTATGGATGTTGACGTTAGCAGTACGGATGTTGACTTATCCCATGTTGACTGGGCTAGGTTTACCAAACTTTGACTGCGAAACTCTTTCAATCTATAACTCTGTTTGACGAGTAATTTGTGCCATTAGAAATCTTGTGATGCTCTCTTTACGATCATGTCATTTTCACTAAATTTTGGGAACTTTGAATTTTTGCCCTTTCTCTGTCTGTTGAAGCCAATGTTCTGAGTTGCTTCTGTCAGCTCTGAGTCATTCTTATCCTTCTCTGGATCCTTTTTGGATCACACCTTCCCACTGAGATATTTTTGGACCACAAAACCTTTCATCAATCAACAAGTAATTGAGGGAAGACTACCCTCATTTTGTCCTTCTCTATCCACTTTGCCTTACTTGGATTTGTTCCCTTTAAGCCTACTTGAAGATAATCAACATCACCTCTGCGTGAAGTCCTCGTCCTCATGTCTAGAATGATATATTCCTCTAACACATCCAAGTACTCGGATGCAAACTCATCTATTGAAGGTATTGAAACATCCTCGTCTTGATCCATGGTCATGGGAGGCTCAAAAAGTTTCAAGTTATCAACGTTCACAACTGAGTAAATATGCATATAAGGTGGAAGATCCAGATGAAAAGAATTGGTACCACTTTTCTCCAAGATAGTGAAGGGTATATAGCAAATGGGCTTGAGTTTCTTTCCTTCACCCTTCAATCTCTTCTTCCTAATGTGAAGTCATACCTGGTCTCCAACCTGGAACTGATGATCAACCATGTGCTTGTCATGTCGAGATTTATATTGTGATTGACTTTTCTTCAATTGTTCCCAGACTTCCTAGTGTATCATTTGGATCCTCTAGATGAACTTGCATGCTCTGTCCTCTGTTCATTCTTCATTCACATCGGCATCTCTCCCATACATGAATTCTAAAGGAACCTTGGGTAGGTACCCAAAACATGTCTCAAAAGGTGAACTCTAAGTGGATGAATGTAAATCTCGGTTGTAAGCATGTTTTACATAGGGTAACTATTCATCCCATAGCTTGGGATGCTTGTTGTAGTAGCCTCAAATAAAAACTACCATTGTTCAATTTACCACCTCTATCTGTCTTTCGTTCTATGGATGGAAAGCAATGCTCCTCTTCAATTTGGTGTCCATCATCCTCCACAAGCTAGTCCAAAAGTCCCCAAGGAATTGAGTATCTCGATCCGAGAAAATGGACATGGGTAACCCAAAGTGAACCCAAACATACTGAAAGAAGAGATTAGCAGTCTACTCAGCAGTGATCTGCTTTTTACCTGGCATCAAGATACACATCTTTTTGAACCTATCCACTACAACATACAAATATTCATGACCCCCTTTGATCATTGGTAAACCCCCCTACAAAATCCATGGAGATACTTTCCCATGGATGGGATGGAACAGGAAGTGGTGAGTATAGCCCCAATTTTCTATTAATGGGATTACAAGTAGAACACATCACGCACCCCTTTACATATTAGTTACAACTTCTTTCATTTGAGGCCAGTAACAAAACCTCTGCAAATGAGCCATATTTTTTCCTACCCCAAAATGACCAAACACAATAGAAGTGTGAGCTTCTCGTATTACATGGACTCGTTCACTTGTAGGAATACATAGCTTTCCAAAATGGTAGAGTAGTTTTCCCTACAGACAATAGTTCTTTACCTGTGCACCATGGGTTAGCTTCTCATATACTTCTTTAAAATCTTCATCGATGGCACATTGTTCTATATAGCTATCATGAGATAAAGAAGTATTCTTCAAAATAATAGAAGCAATAATAGGAGGTCTAGAAAGCATATCGGATACCTTGTTACTTGTACCCTTTTTGTACTTGATTAGCAAATGAAATTGTTGTAGAAAACCCATCCATCTGTAGTGTCGATATTGTTGCAATTTGGTCTCTGCTTGGAGATAGTGTAAGGGCCGGTGATCTGTATGTATGATTGTTTCTTTCCCTAACAAGTAGTGCTTCCATTTCTTCACGCTTTGGACTAATGCATACAACACTTTATCATATGTAGGATAGTTAACAACAGCTTGGTTAAAAGTTTCAGAGTGGTAATAGATAGGCTTACGATATTTCATTAATATTGTACCCATGGTGTATCCGCTGGCATTTGTCTCGATCTCAAAAGGTTGTTGAAGATTCGACGGTGCTAATACTGGTGCGGTACTGATCTTCTCCTTCAAAGTGTCGAAATATTTTTGTTGCTTTCATTCCCACTGAAAAGTGTTCTTCACACGGGTTAAGGCATGCAAAGGAGATGCTATAAAGGAGAAGTTGGAAATAAACCTCCTCCAATACTGGATTGCACCTAAGAAGCTTCGGACTTCGATTACACTTTTTGGCTCAGGCCAATTTACAATTACATTAATTTTGGAAGGATCAATTTTTAATTGTCCTCCTCCTACAATATTACCTAAGTACACAAGTGCAACCTTGCCAAATTCACATTTAAACAATTTTGCATGCATCTTTTCCCTTTGAAAAGTATCCAATACTTTCTTTACATGCCTCACATGTCCATCCCAAGTCCCGCTAAAAATAAGAATGTCTTCTAAATACACAATCACAAAGTCATCTAGGAAAGGTCGGAATACATCATTCATCACACACATGAAAGTTGTCGGATTATTACAAAGCCCAAACATCATAACTAACCACTCAAACAATACCTATTTGGTTTTAAAGGAAGATTTTCATGCATCTTGTTTTGCGACCCTGATTTGATGATATCCAGTGCACAAATCCAACCTAGTGAAATAAACATCATTCTTCAATTGATTAAGTAAATCATCTATATGAGGAAGAGGGTATCGATTTTTCACCATAATTTTATTTAAGGCCCGATAATCGACACACATTTTCCATGTGCCATCTTTATTTGACACCATTACCATCGAAGAACCACAAGGAGATGAACTGGGCCCGATGACCCCGTGATCCAATAATCATCATACCTACTTCTTGATCTCTGTCATCTCCACAACTGACATCCTGTAAATGCCCACATTAGGAAGAGGATAATCCTGTTGAAGATGTATCTCATGTTGGATTTCCCTCTTAGGAGGTAATCCATCTGGTTCCTGAAAAATATCATCATACTTAGAAACAATATTGATTAATTCCTTTTTATGAGATGGATCACATCCTTGGAAAGCGTCGGATGTTCTGACATCTTTCTCTTTTACGACCATGAGTACATATCTCTTATTAGTGTTGATGAGCCTCTTCATTTATCCTGCACTAACAAGTGTTGTGTTTACCCTCATGTTCTGAGCTCTAACAATATATTCCACTCCCCCTTTAGTAAGGTGGTATTTGTTCTCATGATGAAATAAGACTTCTTTTCTATCATAAAGATATGGACTTCCCAACACT
>JASDQU010587302.1:1487-25541 GCA_032191745.1 Picea mariana | reverse complement strand
ATCATGAGATTCATTATTGGAACTTGAACTAGCATGAATGGAATCTTTACCTTGTACTCCAACCATTGTGATATTCCCTTCATCTCCTGAAACGGAACAAAGATCTCGTTGCACTGTAGCAACGGTTTTTGTCTTCCCCTTTCCACCAAACTGTTTCGTATTTTTTTTTGGATGCACTTTCCAACAGTGTTCTTCATCGTGACCGCTTTTCTTGCAATGAGTGCAATATGGCTTTCCTCCTTCTCTCATCACTGTGGTGGTCTTCTTGTCCTTCCTTTTAAACTTCTTAAAACTTTCATGTGGGATATTGGAAGGTTTCTTTGCGGGATCTTCTTGAACATGCTTCCCCATGTTCTCAAGGTGAGTGGCTTGCATGCAAACTTCGTCAAGGCTAGTGGGATTAAACAAGAGAAAAGTATGACGAATATAACTGTGAAGTGCACCAATATACTTCATTAAAGTTTCATAAGAATCCAAAGGAATGTTCAATGCAAGAGCTTTCTTCCTAAATTCTTTTGTGAAACTTTGTACAGTTTGACCTTTACTTTGCTTTAAAGTTTGCCATTCCATCATTGCTTTATGTAAATACCCTAATGGATAAAATTGCTTCCTTATTGTTGATTTAAATTCTGACCATGAGGAAAGAATATTACCACACTTACTTATGTCCTGAAGCTTTCTCTTCCACCATTCGAGAGCGGTGCCTTCCAACCGAAGAGAAGCCAGTTGCACTTTAAATTTTTCTTCATCAATATGTTGAAAACAAAAATGTACTTCAACCTGTCGGATCCAATTATCTAGCTTTTCAGGATTAGCATCTCCATTAAACATAGGTAAAGCAAATTTTACATCAAGCTTTAATAACGATTTCTTAAAAGAGGCTTTATGGCTAGAATGATGAGAATGCTCAGAGGAAGAAGAACTAGAACTTGAAGGTGAAGACGGAGGCTCAAGAGGGTCTCCTCCAACCCCTTGGTTTATCAAAGTATCATCATCTACATGTGCTTCATTTTTCTTCCCTTTCTTCTTCATCCTCTTCTCATAATCTCCATACATTTGTTTGACCATTTCTGACATGTGATAAAAGACCATATGAAAGTTTTTTCCCTATTCATCACGCTTGTCCTCTTCTGCCATTTTCTTCCTTCGGGATGCACGACCAAATTCGGGATTGAAAGTATTAAGAGTTCCTTCACCTTGCTTATGCTTGGCCCTAGTAAGCATTCACACTCAACAATTCAAGTCAAAGATGACTGCTCTGATACCAACATGATCTAGGATCTTTTCATCGAGTGACTTATAAAGAATTGCATTAAATGAGCATAAATTAAAGGGAACCATTAAAGAAGGAAAATCTCAAAAATGAAGAGACATAAGCATCAAATCTGAACACAAAGACTTGATAATGGATTTCATCCCTAGTGGACTACGTCTCTGGGTCTTGCTCTCAAATGGGTAGGCTCTTTCATTAACTTAGCAAAAGTATTTGGAAAAATACATAGGTATACCTCATTCTGAAATCAAGTTGTAGAAATAATGCTTAGATCAGAAAAAAAAGACAGCACCACTGAACTCGTGGCGTCGAATTACCCAAAAATGATTGTATCCACACCTCGATTCGACTCTATCACTCCCATGCCCAAGAAGAAATTCATCTCGGTTTTTGCGCCACTCTGCAACCTGCATTAATGACTGGACTACATAAAATTTTGTGCCCAAAAGGTCATACCATACGCACATCGTCCTCCTCCGGTTGGGTGGACTCAACACTTAAATATTTTTCGCGACATTCAATGCCAAGCAAGGTCGTTGGCTTGTTGGTTTGGGCAAAATTATTAAGGCATATAAAGGGGAGGAGGTCTTGGGGTCAAACCCGCGGGCCTCCCCCTTTTGGGTTTATGTTGTTGCAATATATATATATATATTTATATATATATATATATAACATAATGTTGTTCCACTATGTTTAGTGATGGTGCTATCCATATCCCAACGGATAACTTGTGGCCAAGTTTGGCGTGGTCCTCTAGATTTGGCGAACCCACCAAACATAATATTTTTTTCAAATTTCGCTCACGGACTGTCATTGTGCATTTCCCGCCTGCCATGTGGCAGCCTCCCACTGGGCCATGTTGTTATCTGCCAAGTCATCATGCCACATTATCATGCCATGTCATCATGCCACGTTGGCGTATGGACTGTACGGACTGCCACATGACACGATCCTATTAGTCCATGGATCGACCCAAAAACGCCAAAACTGGGTGACACGTGGAAGCCTCTAGTGTTGCCATGTCACTATGCTGACATCATGATGATGTTAGCATGCCACGTGTCACCTTCATGCTCTTTCCACATGTACTATACATATGTTTACGTCGTCTGTACAATTGTTGACTCATCCCCTGGTGACTAGGCTAGGCTGACCAAACTTTGACCGTGAATATCTTTCAATACGTAACTTTGTTTGACAAGTCGTTTGCATCGTTAGAAATCTTGCGACACGATCTTCCCGATCATGTCATTTTCATCGAGTTTTGGGAACTTTGAATTTTTTTCCCTTTCTCTATCTATTGAAGACATTCTGAGCGTTCTGAGTTGCCTCTGCGAGTTCTAAGTCATTCTTATCCTTCTCTAGATCCTTTTTCAATCATCGGGGTTGGCCAGTCACTGACGACTTGGATCTTAATGGGATCTACATGTACCCCATGCTCATCAAAAATGTAGCCCAAGTATTGGACCTTGTTCATGCCAAAGGAACATTTTTCCAAGTTGGAATATAGCTTGTGCTTCCCCAGAGTGCTCAAAACCTATTGAATATGCTGCATGTGCTCCTCCCAAGTTCTATTGAAGATGAGGATGTCATCCAAATATACCACCACAAAATAGTTGGTGAAGGGTCTCAATACATCATCCATCAACCTCATGAAAGTGGTTGGTGCATTTGTTAGGCCAAAGGGCATGACCAACCATTCAAAGAGATCTTCTTTAGATTTGAAAGTTGTCTTCCAGACATCAGTTGGTTCGATGGGAACTTGGTGGTAGCCAGAATTTAGTTCAATCTTGCTGAAGAAATTTCCCCCCTTTAGTTGGTCAAGAAGGTCATCAATCCTGGGAATTGGGTATCAGTTTCTGACTGTGATTTTGTTTAATGCTCAGTAATCAATGCAAACTCGCTATGTCTTGTCCTTCTTCTACACCAGTCCAATCGAGCTTCTGCAAGGGGAAGAGTTGGGTCCGATGTGCCCCTTTTGAAGAATCTCTTGGATCTGACGCTTGATTTTGTCATTTTACATCAGCGAGCGACGATAGATTGGTCCATTAGATAGAGGTGCACCGAGGGTTAGATCAATTGGATTCTTGACTTGGCAGTGCGTCGGTACCCCGGTGGGTGAGGAGAAGATGTCTTTGTACTCTTCCATGATCCCATCCACTTGCTTCTTATGTAAAGAGAGGGTCTGTGTAAAGGCCACGGATGTGGTGGTAACCTTCTACTTACTATGAGCATGGATCACAAAGAAGATGAACTTCGTTCAGAAATTGCTCACACAATACCTCATCTTTGAAGGGCTTGATCTCGTAGGGCAGACGACATTGTTGGCTGACAGAGAGATCTCTTCCTTGGAGAATCCAGCCGATGGTGTAGGGTTTTAGGTGCGGTGTCGTTGGTAGGTCCAGCCGCTTGATGACCTCTGCTGAGATCAGGTTCTTCTAACTGTTGCTATCGACAATGAAATGAAGCGGAGCCCCCTTTACCCACATCTGTGAGTGAAAGAGGCATTCCCCTTCCTCTGGTTCTTTTGTTTCGCTTGGATGGACATTGGTGGTAGAAACAGTGGCACTGGGTTCAGCATCGATAATCCGCTTTCCTCCTTCTAGATTTGATTTGGAATCAGAATCAGTCTCTGACTCGAAATCCTTCAGCTCGTCCATGAGTGACTACTTGGAGTGGCATTCTTCAATGTTTTTCCAAGGGCTTTTATGGTATTCACACCATTTTCTCATGTCCTTCTTCTTCTCATTTCCCTTCTTGTGTTATGGCTTGGACTGGTTGTCCTGAGAGTGGCCATCTTTTCTTTGTCCCTTGTTGTGTGGGTTGGGGCCGTCTTTTCCCTGCTTCGGTTATGAGGAGTTTGCAGATCCAAACTCTCACCTCTTCTACTTAAATTTCTGCTCAATCTTGAAAACATATCTATAAGTCGTACCCAATGAGGTGATGTCTAGAAACTCCATTTCTGTTTTAACGTATCTATGCAAATAGCCACGGTATTTGAGCACCAGATGTCGCTCAAAGTCCTTGATACCCAACTTGGTGCGAAATTTATGGAAAATATTGGTGAAATATGGTACTGTCTGGTCCCTTTCTTGACGTAGGGTGGTCCATCTGGTGTATTTTTCCTCGTAGCTTCCAACAACGTAGTAGTTTTCTTTAATGGCATCCCGGAAGAAATCCTGTGTAGGGGCAACCACAAATATTGCAGATTCCTCTATGGCCCTTTCCTCGGAGTAAGTGTCCCACTAGTCCTTAACATGGGGGATGGCTTTGAGGAGTGAAAAAGTAATATTTTCCCTATCAAAAAAATTATGGACCGAAAAATACCCTTCGAGCAAGTTCAACCACTTATCTACAGCATTTGCATCTATCAGTCCTTCAAATAATAGAATATCAAAATTTGAATGTACCTTGAAGGGGGTTGTATGGCCGCTTGATGAAGATGCTTCTCCTTTGGGCATCTGCCGAAGGATCTGCACAAAGTTGTCCATCATTTCATTCCTTTGTCGCACAAGGGCTTCCTCGAGCAACTTTTTAAACAGATCTCATGCTCCACCATCTTTCTTTTCATCTCCCATGGGTTGTTTTCAGGCTTGGCGCAATCAATATTGCGACGGATCGATTGGTTCAAGTCCCAACTTCTTGTACCCAGATTTTGCCAGGGACATGCACGAAGAAAAATAAATGAAGAGCAGACTGCTCTGATACCACTGATCCATATTTAGGAGCGGAACAAATTGATTAACAAACTGAATACAATAAACACAGAGATATGCAGAACAACACAGATATCCAGTGAATAATATATTCTATTGAATAAATGAAATAGGCTGAAGATGTAAAACTGCAGAACTGAAACACTTGCTCGAATGGTGGTAGTTATCTCTAAGAAGATATGTGGTTGTTACGCACATATGTCTGAGAAGAACGATTACAATGAGGCTTCAGAGGCCTTTTTAATATTATTCATGAATTCCAAAACCCTAGACATCCAAAAACCTAACCCTAGGAGGTGAAACGCCAAAAGTCATGTGGACCCCTATGAGTATGTTGGTAACTCAACTTCCCGTGGTCATAAATTTTGCATACGACCTATGTTTTAGGCGCGTGATAGCCCGTTGGAAAGGTATTTTAGATAGCTAAACATTACACCATCAAACTCTGACTTCGTCTATAGTTTGATTGTGGAGAACCAACAAAACATTGTTTAGGCCTCCAAAATGACCTTGGAAGTACAGCAAGATGTGTTGACATGAAAACATACAAAATAAGCCAATTGTATTAGGTGAGAGGCCACCAATATACACCTAGAAGATATGTAGGGCTTCAGATAACCCCAAAAGTGTAGAACCCACAATTACAAAGAACTACAGAAGAACGTGTTGAACTAAAAACTAACAAGAGGAGCCAGTTGGAATAGTTGGGTGGCCACCAATATCCACCTAGATCATTATTGGCATATGATTTATTTCTGGTATTAACTACTGTAACATTATCCTGCGAGGCCCAATCTAACACCGCAATGGTAGTGTCTAGTTTCTTGCCAAAGATTCGATCACTCACATTTTTCTTGATTTGACAAGTGATTTCCTCGTGATGTTCTTCACAAAAATTACACCATTCTCTAGGAAATATGGATTTTGGCTGAAAATTATTGTTTGTGGAATTCCTAGTGGCAGCCTAGGTGGAAGTTTCAACAGTGGTAGTAGGAGTAATTCCCTTTCTCTCTAAAGAAATCATTTGATTGTTAATCTCTTGCATAAGCTGCAGAACAGTAGACATATCAGTTTGTTTGGCATAGTATTTGTTGGAGAAGGCATGTTTGAAGAATAGCGCAGCAAGCGAGGCAGATCGAACCAAGAAATAGAGCGCGCCACATTTTTAGTAAAAGCAACGCGCGCTGCAGGATTTGCAGAAATATGGCACAAATTTGGACAAGACCTAGCCATGTTAGGGTTAGGGTTTTAGGATGTATTGTAAGGGTTTTCACCCAATTTTGTAATATAAATAGAAGATATAGAAAGTAGGTTGAGGCATCTAAGATCTAATTGTTACCAAGTTAGTGTGATTAAATATGCAAATGAATGAATGAATGAATCGGATGAATAGTATAATAGAATGCATGGTTAAGTAGAAATAAGAAGTAAGAAAGAACATCTCACAATCCCTTCCATGACTGTAGACATTTGTGTCCTGCAATCCCCCATAAACCATCTCGGGTGAGACTGTGTTGTGCACTCTATGTGTAGTGTAGCCTTTTGGTTTACCAGAAGGGCTGATGATTATAAGGGTTTTGTTGGAGAACTAAGGTAGAACCCGGGTCAGCCCATAAGTCCAACAAATTGTTTTTTTGTTGGCTAGAACTCGGAAGGAGAGCCAGGAAGGGGTTTGGTGAAGAAGATGCAGTGGTATAAAGGGATGTTCAGGCCATGGAATCCTACGAAGCAAGAGATTGAAAGATGGTTAGAGACACAACAGTTGGAGTTCATGCAAAAAGACAATAGGGGTTCCAGGTATACACTGCGCTAGTACCTGCAAAGGTATGTGTTCACTGATCTACATGAAACATATTTTGTTTCTTTCCACGGTTATTACAGGAGTGGTTGTTAAGGTTTAAGGATACCCATCTGACTAACCGAATTAGGCCAGTAGTGTGCCCTGCTAAAAATATGGCGTGGTTGGAAAGAGTTAATAAGAAATTCACGCATGCAGTGGATTTTTGGTTAGAAAGTATTATTGCAGGGTTTATCACTGAGTTTGCAGTAGATACAGCGAAGTCATACACTATTGCAGAGAAGAATTTCTTGAAGGGACCCACAGAGAGGTATATTAGGTCTCTTTACACATTGATCAAGATCTTATTACATGATAAAGGCGTGATGACCATGGAATCAGATAGCTAGAACACTTTGCGTGCATGGGGGAGTTGGGGGAAGCATTGAGGAAGATCTGAGAAATGGAGAAGGCTTTGGAGAGTAGCCAAAGAAGGAGGCAATGGACCCCATCGTGATGAATGATGAACAGACCAGGGGAATCATAAGGAGTGAAGGTGTGGCGTGCAGCGGAGGAGCCTACCAGTATAGGATGAATAATAAGAAGAGGACTGTAGCAGAGCGAGAGGGCTTGGACATCAATGAGGAAGAGGTAGAGTATCTTCACTCCATGGGGTAGATTGAGGATATCATGTGTGCCACATATGAGAGGAAAACCAAAGGTCATGGGTTTGACGCAAAAGAAGGCTCTCCATTCCAGATCTAAATTAGTGTGGAACCCACAACCCCATGTGCGACTAACAAAACTCAAGAATAAAAAGCAGTTAACCAGCAAGTGATTAGTGGTAGAAGATTTTTTTCAGGAGGTGGGTCTTGTAGCAGAAGTGCAAGTTCAGCAAGTAGTAGTCAAGTCTCTACACCGAGCAGAGGTGGTAGTTTAACAAAGTTCACAATGGCAGGACAATATCCAACCATCAGGTTACGAGAGTTCCGAGGGGACAACTTAGATGACCCAAAAAAACATTAGTTCATTTGTGAGAATATATGGAAGCAAAGCATATTATAGAAGAGGATACAAAGTTTGCGTAGTTGGAAATCACTTTTCGAGATTTCACATTAGATTGGTACATGGGTCTCTCAACAAATAACCCAACAGGAACACCTACAACTATAGCATATGTGAAGGGACAATTAATAAATGAATTTCAAAAGCCAAGTTCAGAAGACCAGTTTATGAATGAAATGATAGAGATCAAGAAGAAACCAGGAGAATCAGTCTAGGAAGTGGACCAGAAGTTCAAGAGATTAAAAGGTAAATTAAAGTACACTATTATTGATACACAACATAGGCATTTGTTTATTAATTATTTGTTGCCACACTTGAAGTATCCCTTGAGACAACAGAAATTCCAAAGTTAGGGTGAGGCCCTGTAGGGAGCCTTACAGCTAGAGGAAAACAAATACAAGCATACAGATCTAGCTATGGAATAGTTGAAGCAAGATATAAATAACTTCACATTCCAATAAAATCAGAACAAAGGAAAGGAGAAAAGAGAAGATGTTTGGTGTACAATGTGCAGGACATAAGGTCATCACAAGAATGAGTGTCCATTATTTTCACAGTATATTGGAGTGGGTATGCCAAACCCTTTGTCTTTAGGAGGACCATGGTGTGAGATTTTAAAAACACATGGGCATGATCCCTATCATTTCCCCCTGATGGAAAAATATCATATAGTTCCGAAGAGTACATATTGTAACTTTTGTAAGTCAGTTGGACACGAAGACAAGGACTATAGAACCTTGGAGATGATGAAAGAAAGGATTGCAGATCCATACAGGGTGTAAGATAAACATGTAACAGGACAATCTGCGCAACAGCCACAATATAATATTGTGCAGCAGCCACAGTACAATCCCATGCAGCATCCACAGTACAATACCGCGCAGCAATTTGCAACTCAACCACAGTATAATGTGAAAACTACAAAGATCTTTTGCTTCTTTTCTAATTCATCAAAAGGCGTTGTGTGCATTACATCATAGTAAAGAGTAGTGAGATAGATGAGGATTGCACAAATATCCACAACTTGTGACCTGACCCACAGTTACTTCAACCTCATCTAAGCTCTATAGCTCTCAAAATAGACTTCTCCCAAAAACTCCAAAATAGACTTGTCGCACTAACTCCCTGACAATTAGATCTTAGATGCCTGAACCTAATTTTTATCTCTTCTATTTATATTACAAAATTAGTTAAAACCATTACAATACATCCCAAAATCCTAACCCTAACATGGCTAGGCCTTGTCCACATTTGCATCGGATTTTCGCAAATACTGTCACGCGTGTTGCTTTTCATCAAAATGTGGTGCACTCTCTTTCTTGGTCCAATCTGCCTCACTTGTTGCATTGTTCTCCAAACATGTCTACTCCAACACGCCCCCAACACTAATATGTGGCTCATCCCAAGCCACTTATTCTTACTGCACCTTCTGCAACGCTACCTCCAATGCATGAAACTTCTTTCCTAATTTTTTCACTTTCTCTTTAGCTTCTACGCTCTTCCTTGCTAGTGTCTCCAAACCTTGTGATGTTATGTGCTCTCTTAGAACTTCTTTGCTTTCTGCTAGCACCTGTTTCCATCTTCCCTTCTATGTTTTCATCTCGTCTATCATTCCTTCAGCTTGTTGTTGAAATGGCTCCGACTGAGCCTGCCTTGTGATGCAGACCCCCCTTCTCCCCTTGAGGTTGTTGACCTCCCGGACTAGGATCGATCAAGAAACTGAGTCGGATTGACTCTTTGGGTCTCTGCTAGACCCAAAAACCATTTACACGGGCCCTTTTTCCCGTGGTGCAGGTCGTATGAGACCCGCGGGCCCTCTCCTGAGCATTTTTCAAACCTCAACACCAAACGAGCGCTAGCTCTTCCCTGGCTAATTCCTTCCTTAACGTGACCACGGCTGTGACCACTCGCCTAACCAAAAGGTGCTTCGCGACTTCATGTGTCAGGTGTTTTTATATGAGCCAACCTTGACTCTCTCGACTTTTGAACTCTCGAACTGGAGCCTAGCGAGCTCTAGATCCTTCCCTTAACCTTCATCAATGTGACCCCTCGCTATGACCTGGGGCCAATCTCTCGAGCACTTCGCAACTTCACACTTCGCATAGTCGGAAGATTTATTCTCTCCCTTCTTCCGACTCCCAAACTTGCGTTCACGTCAGATCGATGGTCCACAATCCCCGCGATCCAATGGTTCTGCTCTCCCCTTCGTGAATCGAAACTTCGTGCTTCGTGAGATCAAAAGATGGCTCATCTCCCTTATTCTAATATCCAAAACCTCAACTCTCCACTTGCCTCAGATCAACGGTTTGAGACTCCCGGTGATCCAACGCTTCAAATCTCCTTCTTGAACTCAGACTTCGCGAGATCCCACAACTCCTATCTCTGACTTCTCTATTTGCAAATCAGTGAAATGTTGATCTCTCGCCATGTGTCCTCTTTCGATGGACGATCGGGATTGTTGCAGCTCCTGAATCTTCGGGTATCCTTCTATGCACTTTCAAAGGGTTAAGCCTCATGCACTTACCTCTGGATCCAACGATTGTTGTTCCTTCGTGACCAGATCTAACGGTCCAGATCTAATCTCCTCCTGCACATTCTTCTGAGTGTCTAGACGTGATATTCGACGGCCAGACCTCTTCCTCTGTAGTTGATCTGACAGTAGTTGTCGCTCCTCCTTCTGAACTAGAAATTTCTCCCGTCTTGGAAGAATTCTCTAAGTGTCAAAGGCCTCGACCTTTGATCCTTCTGCGAGGCCAATGACTTTGGGTCTCTTCTGCGCTTCTTAAAATGTTGTCCCTCTTGAACTTTCATCAATGTAACTTGACCTCACCCTAGTGCACACTTGCACTCTGCGTGAAACTTTCACTATTCTTCCTGACCTTCGGGACTTGGAATAAGTCCACTCTTGCACATTCTTGGCACTATCTCTTCTGAGCTTCCCGAACTTGAAACAATTTCTCTCCTCTACACACTCTTTGTGTTATGTCTTCTGAGCTTTCGAACTGACTCAGAACTCCTTAAGGGTCTCGACCCTTCTACATATTCCAAAATACTTTCTNCCTCGAAGGGATATAAGTGCTTTCTTGGTAACTTTCTATCAATCACTCCTTACTGAGATTTCCATAGTATTAAGAAACTCTATGAGGGTCTTTTATTTGATACTCCTCTTCTCATAACTTGAAACAGAGTCCTCTTTTGTGCACTCCTTGCACCTGCTCAATGCCCTCCTGGCAGAGCTCTACATAATCTTTAATAATTTTGTTTCTTGTTCTGTGCCTCCCTGCACAATCTCTGCTCCAAGTTATTCAGTAACCTTGAGCCTCCTCCTTGAGTCTGTGAATGTTCTAGTGTGCCCTCCTGGCACGTTCTCTCCTCAACCTGATTCGAGGTTTAGATGCGCACTCCTTGTGATGGCCACAGATTTCAACTACTCTATTGTGCACTCCATGCACAGCCTAAAGAACCCATAACAGGTTTAACAAACTCACCGATAGAGAAATTCTACCTATCCCTGCAGATTAAATCTAGCATGCATCTACAACATCAATAACACAGAGATAATCATTCAAAGAACACATGAACACTCAGAAAACTCATAGGCAGGAAAAACTACTTTCTCTATTAATTTGAATGTTTGATTACAATGTGTACAAAAGCACGCAATGCATCAGAGTCTCGGCTCTCTCCTCTCCTAACAGTTTCCAACTATCCTCTATGTTCAACTCCCTCATTTGGGCATACAATAACCCTACTTCTACCAGAAGTTTCCTCTAGGGTTACCTCTCTGACTACTCGTCTACCCAAAAAATAGAAACCTAACTGTTACTAATTTTTGTTACATTCAAGAGAAGGAGTGGGAACTCCCACTTCACTCATGATCATTCAGTTTCCGAGCATTTAGCTCTTGTTCAATCATCCGTTCAAAACAGATCAACAGAAAAACGCCAGCTTTCAGATTTCGAAATTTTAGAAAGGCGCAATATGGAGCTGAGTTCTCCCTCCACGTGGAATTGTTGACGATGCTTCTGCATCATACTCTATGGCTGGGAAAATCATGATCTCCTGCTCATGGTTTCGTCTGCTATGTTGTTGAGATCCTCCAAGGTCCCATACTTTTTCCTGGAGTTGTTCATCTACTCCTTTTCCTTGCTTCTTCTTTTGTTGTTGATGTTGTTTCTTCTCTACTGCTATGGCAGGTCCTCCTCTATTCAACCTCCTCCTACTGATAGTTTCTTGTGCTGACCCCAACATCAGCCTTCTGATTTCTTCTATCACCTCATCCAGCTGCTCAACTGGCTAGTTCTTATTTTGCAGACTACTCTGCTACACTTCCTCCTTGTCAATGGTTAGATCAACCTTATCTCCCTTGATGCCTCCATCTCATATGGCCTTAGCCTACCACCCTACTGCAGACTCTAGTTCTACAGTCTCATCATTGATTTGTTGTTCAGTTTCTTCCTCTGACAAATTGGCTTCTATCATCTCCTCTTGTGTTGGTTCAACTCCAACTTCTTCCAACTTCTCCTCAAGCTAGTATGCTCCTCCACCTGCTTCCAATTTGACATTTTGGAGATGTCTACTCTACATATGTGTCCTTCTCTTGAAGTCTTCCAATTCCTCATATAGCTAAAAAAAAATCTATGTTCCCTGCTTCTTCTTCTTCTACTGCAAGCTCCAGTGCTACAACCATCTCCTGTTCAACTCCCGCGCTAAAATTTTTGAGAAATTATGTTGAATGCTCCTCTCCCACAATCTGCATGACTGTCTATTGGCAGCCATCTTCTAGTTCTGGATTGTTCAACCAATCCTCCAACATCTCCAACTCCTTCTCCCATTGAATGAGCAATTCATATGAATTCTCCTCTTTTTTGTTCGTTCAAACATCAGTATCTGCTCCTTCTCCTCTTTGACAATCTCTATTGGTTGTCTTTCTTCTATTGTTGCATACGCAACACATGCTTTGGCCTCAATTGGGCTGCTTGGTAGGAATATCTCAATTCCCCCAATGATCAAAACGCACCTCTGATCCTCCTCCGCTGGGATGGGAGTATTTAACTTCTCATTGTCTTCATTCACATGGTCTACAAACCCACGTGAATCTTCATCTATCAGCACTCCTTGCTGATATGAAC
This sequence comes from Picea mariana, assembly GCA_032191745.1. NCBI lineage: Eukaryota > Viridiplantae > Streptophyta > Pinopsida > Pinales > Pinaceae > Picea > Picea mariana. The sequence goes on along the minus strand of JASDQU010587302.1, from coordinate 12,578 downwards.
TCTCAATTGAGTTCATCTCCTCTCCCTTGCCCACCTAGCGATCTGGGATTCCTCCTCTTCCCCCTGGCAGTCTATGAGATCCAATGATCCCTTTTCATTTCCCACTTGGAAACTTGAACTTCCACTAATCTCCTTCCATTTCCCACCTGGCAACTTGAAAGTTCACTTCTGCCCCCCTGGCAGTTTATGAGATCCTTAACTGATCTCTTCTCCTCATAATCATTGAGGCTCATCCCATTCTCTGGTTCACAAATGTGAATCACTTTCTCCTCTGTGTCACTGAGGTTTTCAGCATGCCTCAGCCACTTCCTCAACTCTTGTTGTTTTTTTCTGGCCAACAACTTTTGAACAGGCCTTTTTACCTTCATGTTCAAAGGCCAGTCATACCTCCAGTGTACCTTTGCTTCCTGTTGCATATTCAATGTCAATTGTTCCATTCTTTCTCTTATATCAATGAGATCCTTGTCAATTTTTGCTTTACTTTTCTTCTAGCGGTCTCCTCTTCAACCACTCTCATGGCCTTCAGTAGCCATCTTTTCTGTCTTCAACCCTCTAGGCTATCTACAATTTGTTGCACACCTTGCAACCATATTTACAAAGCATCAGTACTATGTCTTACTTCACTTGTTGTCCACAAGTGAACTTCAGCTTTTGATACCATTTGATGTCATCAGATTGTCTCTATTCACCTTTTCACCTTTGCCTACAATCTGCAAATACAATTTAGTTCTTGACACTACTTGATGTAGTTAGATTGTCTTCTCTATATCCTTCGCCTGAAATCTACAGAAGAAATCAACTCTAATACCTCTTGATGGTATGAGACTATCTCCTTGCACCGTCTCTCCTTTGTGTGTTGTCTGCAAACAAAATATAAGTTTTGATACCACTTGATGTAGACCCCCCCTTCTCCCCTCGAGGTTGCTGACCTCTCGCTCTAGGATTAATTAAGAAACTGAGTCGGATTGACTCTTTGGGTCTCTGCTAGACCCAAAAACCATTTACACAGGCCCTTTTTCCCATGGCATAGGTCATATGAGACCCGCGGGCCCTCTCCTGAGCATTGTTCAACCTCAACACCAAATGGGCACTAGCTCTTCCCTGGCTAATCCCTTCCTTTATGTGACCACGGTTGTGACCACTCGCCTAACCAAAAGGCGCTTCATGACTTCATGTGTCGGGTGTTTGCATATGAGCCAACCTTGACTCTCCCGACTTCTGAACTCTCGAACTGGAGCCTAGAGAGTGCTAGATCCTTCCCTTAACCTTCATCAATGTGACCCCTCGCTATGACCTGGGGCCAATCTCTCGAGCACTTTACGACTTCGCACTTCGCGTTGTTAGAATATTTCTTTTCTCTCTTCTTCTAACTCCCAAACTTGCGCTCGCATTAGATTGAAGGTCCACAATCCCCACGATCCAATGGTTCTGCTCTCCCCTTCACGAATCAAGACTTCATGCTTCGCGATGATCAAAAGTTGGCTTGTCTCCCTTCTTCCGATATCCAAAACCCCGACTCTCCACTTGCCTCATATCAACAGTTTGAGACTCCTCGTGATCCAACGATTCAAATCTCCTTCGAGAACTTGGACTTCACGAGTTCCCACAACTCCTATCTCTGACTTCCCAAGTTGCGAATCAGAAAAATGCTGATCTCTCGCCACGTGTCCTCTTTTGATGGATGGTCAGGATTGTTGCGGCTCCTGACTTTTTGGGTATCCTCCAGTGCACTTTCAAAGGGTTAATCCTCATGCACTTACCTCTGGATCCAACAATTGTTGGTCCTTCATGCCCAGATATAACGGTCCATATCTGATCTACTCTTGTGTGTTCTTTTGAGTGTCTGAATGTGAGATTCGACGGCCAGACCTCTTCCTCTGTAGTTGATCTGATGGTAGTTGTCGCTCCTCCTCTTGAACTTGAATTTTCTCTCGTCTTGGAAGAATTCTCTAAGTGTCAAAGGCCTCGACCTTTGATCCTTCTATGAGCTCGATGACTTTAGGTCTCATCTGCGCTTCTTAAAACATTGTCCCTTCTGAACTTTCATCAATGTAACTTGATCTTGCCCTGGCGCAGACTTGCACTCTGCGTGCAAACTTGCACTATTCCTCCTGACCTTCGGGACCTGGAATAAGTCCACTCTTGCACATTCTTGGCACTATCTCTTCTGAGCTTCCCGAACTTGAAACAAGTTCTCTCCTCCGCACACTCTTTGTGCTATGTCTTCTGAGCCTTCGAACTAACTCAGAACTCCTTAAGGGTCTCGGCCCTTCTACATCTTACAAAAGACTTTCTGGTGCCCTCTTGGCAACTTCTACGCTCGACCTCCTGAGCTTCAATCGCTCGGACCTCAAAGGTCTATGTCCCTTCTGCTCCTTGAAGGGATATAAGTTCTTTCCTGGTAACTTTTGCTCAATCACTCCTTGCTGATCTTTCCAAAGTATTCAACAACTCTGTGAGGGTCTTTTCCTTGAAACTCCTCTTCTCAAAACTCGAAACAGAGTCCTCTTTTGTGCACTCCTTTCACCTGCTTAATGCCCTCCTGGTAGAGCTCTACAGAATCTTCAGTAATTTTGTTCTTTGTTCTATGCCTCCCTGCATAATCTCTCCTCTAAGGTATTCAGTAACCTTGAGGCTCCTCCCTGAGTCTGCGAATGTTCTAGTGTGCCCTCCTGGCACGTTCTCTCCTCAACCCGATTCGAGGTTTAGATGCGCACTCCTTGTGATGGCCACAGATTTCAACTACTCTATTGTGCACTCCTTGCACATCCTAAAGAACCCATAACAAGTTTAACAAACTCACCGATAGAGAAATTCTACCTATCCCTGCAAATTAAATCTAGCATGCATCTACAACATCAATAACACACAGATAATCATTCAAAGAACACATGAACACTCAGAAAACTCATAGGCGGGAAAAATTGCTTTCTCTATTGATCTGAATGTTTGATTACAATGTGTACAAAAGCGTGGACTGTAACAGAGTCTTGGATCTCTCCTCTCCTAACAGTTTCCAACTATCCTCTATGTTCAACTCCTTCATTTGGGCATACAATATCCCTACTTCTACCAGAAGGTTCCTCTAGGGTTCCCTCACTAACTACTCGACTACCCGAAAAATAGAAACCTAACTGCTACCTAATTTCTATTACATTGAAAAGCAAGAGTGGGAACTCCCACTTCACTCATGATAATTCAGTTTCTGAGCATTTATCTCTTGTTCAATCATCCATTCAAAATGGATCAACAGAAAAATGATAGATTTCAGATTCCAAAATTTTAGAAAGGCACATTATGGTGCCGAGTTGTCCCTCCACGTGGACTTGTTGACGATGCTCCTGCATCACCTTGCTTGTTTCTACTCCTGGACAGTCTTTACTTATGCTTGCAAGTTTTTCAATTCCTACGCAACCTTCATTCTAAGGGATATTTCCATGTTGTTTTCTCTCTTCTTCAAGTCCTGAATTGCCATGTTCAATTTTTCCTCCCTCTTCTCCAACTGCTGGATCTTTTCATCCTCTTCTAGGCTGATCCAAATATGTGCAGTCATGTTATATAGTTCTACCACTTCTTTAACCTCCTGTGATATACTCTCTACATTAGCAGTAGCCTCTTGCTCCCTTTGCTCCCACACTTCTGGAGGTTTTCTTGAAGTTAACTTCTCTATTAACTCCATTATTTCTTGTTTGTATCTCTCCATGGTCTGCGCAATTTGTTGTATCTTCTCTTCTATTGTAATTTCTTGTGCCTGCTCACAGTCTGGTATGCTCTTGTATACCTCTACAATCTTCTTCTCTAAATTATCTATGTGTTGTTTCTCTTCCTCCTTTTCCAGCATGATCTTCTCACATGTCACTTGTAAAATTTCCTTCACCTCACGGTCGAGTGCTAGGTTTGTGGCATCCTCCCTATCTCTAGAATGTACTTCTTGCATTATACTCTCTTGCAGTCCATATAACATCTTTGTGGGTATTTTCTCCAAGACCAAATCCATATGTTCCATGTCCTTTACTAGTCTTTGTGTTGTGTTTTCATCCACCTCCAACATTTCTTGTGTGAATTTGAATTTGTCACCGCTCACTACTACTGACTTCACGAACTCTTCCTGCTCTTTATGCAATGATGCTTCATGTGTTTGTTATTTCTGTTGCATTGATGGATGGTGTTTTGTATTTAGTTGCAGTCTTTGTAAGATGTCATGTACTTCTATTAATTTTTCCATGATTTCTTCCCTTTGTGCCTTTGTTTCTCGTACTACATCCTCTCCTCTATCTTGGACTTTGTCTGCGGCCAAATCGACAACATCCTCTGTAATAGTGATGGCTGGAGGATTCTTCTGATACTTCATTTTTTTCCTTATTTCTACCTCCTGTGTTCATGTTCTCTTCTTTGTTGGGGTTGAGGTCTGCACCTATGTTTTCTTCTTTGTTGCTTCCCCATCTTTTACTTCCTTTGGATGAGAGATATCTCCCTTTTCGCTATCCCCTTTTACTTTTGTCCTTGACATTGTCTCCTTATTTTGTGGCTTCTTGTTGGTTGTGCTACCTCTTGAAGCATGATCGCGCTCTATAGCCTTCCTTATATTATCTGTTGGACTGCTTTTATTTTTGGATGTTCCTGCTTCTACTGGCTCCTTAGGTTTTGTTCCTTTATTTTGTGTTGTTGGAACCTTCCACTACACAGGCCAGTCTTTCACAATCCAGTCTACTTCTTCTAGTGATGTACAATATCTCATTTACAACCACTTCTTCTTTGGTTCCCTTATGGCTTGAATCCATAAATGATATCTTGAAGATTTGAAATTAGTAATCCCTTCATTTCCTTGAACCACTTCAACTGGGATTCTCTAGACATTGGTTGTCTTCTATTGCATATCCTCCAAGAAAATGGAAAATATTGCATTGTTGGCCTATTGGTTCTTGAGGTCCTTTACCTGCCACAAAGTTTCATAGCGCGTTGCATAACATTTCCCCTTCCTGTCTAGAAAAGTTGAAAGCTTAGGCTCCTGCCAACCCACCAATGCTATCAGTATTAGCAACCAAGAGTAATGGAATTATTTTCCATTATCCTATGCATCTCTACAATCTACGAGAAATTGATTCAACAAGTAGGGTGCCCATCTGAACACTACGCCCTTTGCGCACTACACATCTATTGTTATCACTATTGTTGAGGCTTCTTCATTTCTACATTTTCTCAACAGTTTGCAAGCCGTCAACTTTGTCGCAAACTTTGTTGCATGGTCGTTAATATCTTTGATGATTAGTCCTCGGGTTCCCATGTTTATCCCAAACTGTGCTTTCACTTCCTCTTCAATTTCTTTATCTTTGGATGTATTCAGACCATGGAATCCTATGAAGCAAGATATTGAAAGATGGTTAGAGACACAGCAGTTGGAGTTCATGCAGAAAGACAATAAGGGTTCTAGGTATACACCGTGCCAGTACCTGCAGAGATATGTGTTTACTGATCTACATGAAGCATATTTTTGTTTCTTTCCATAGTTATTACAGGAGTGGTTGTTAAGATTGAAGGATACCCATCCAACTAACTAGATTAGGCCAGTAGTTTGGACTACTGAAAATATCGCATGGTTGGAAAGAGTTAATAACAAATTAACGTGTGCAGTGGATTTTCGGTTAGACAGTATTATTGTGGGGTTTATCATTGAGTTTGCAGTAGATATAGTGAAGTTTTGTCTAGCTTCTCTTCATACTCCAAACAAGTCCAAAGGGCATATCCGATATTATCAATGGATTTCTCTTCCAATCTGTAACGATAGGAAGAGGGTAGAGCATTGTAGTAATGCATGAACTCAACTTGATTTTTTGGTCTGATCAGTTCAGGTATTCGATTATATAACTTGGTGAATCAAAGATTGAAATCTTTAATGGTTTCACCTTTGTTATATGTGATATTATTGTAACCCCTTAACCAATCAGTTGGGATTTTGGGTTGCCCAAAAGTGGATTTGAACCAGTAGACTAATTCATCCCAGGTAGACAAAATCTTCAGAGGCAAATCAAAGAAGTCATTCGTATTTTTTCCTTCTAAAGAGTTGGAAAACAAGCGCATGTAGGTATCATTATCATTTGTGCAAATTTTATGAAAAGCATTTGAGAAAACAATAAAATGTTCATCTGTAAAAATGGTACCATTTCCGAAGAACTTGGGAAAATGATCCTCGAACTTAGGAAAAGGATTGGCTGCAGATGTGAGATTTAGGGGGGAAGAAGCATGCCACGAAGTAGCGTTGACATCTTCCTCTAATTGAAACAAGCAATATTTTTTAATGACTTTGGTTGGATTAGTGGTGGATTGAACAGGGATATCATGGCTATAAATACTCTCGATCGAAGTTGAAGTAGAAGGTTGTGATGAAGATGAACTAATGGTGCCACCTATAGAACCACTGCTTCTTGTTCCACTACCAGTGCCCGACATTTTGAAGATGTAGGGAAATGGAGAGGATGAGGAACTAGCCAAATCAGAAAAAGATCGATGGAGTTTAGGTTGTTGTCCTTGGAGAACAAATTTTCTTCTTCCTACTTCGAGAAGGAGAGAAAAGTCAGGTGATTGACCTCGTATTCATCGATATATATGGGAGGAAGAGAACATAAGATGGGTTAATGTTGGGGTTTGTTGAGGGCTCCTCTCCTTTGGTCATCCAAACCTTGTTGGAGACGGACTTAAGTAGCAATAACTTCCCAGTGTCGGTGCAACTCAGCTCTAGTACAAGAATGTCTGAGGATTTCTCAAAATAAGGTAAATGAGACGTTTTTCTGATTGATGGGACCTTCAAGAATGTTAGGTTGATCAAGGGTAGGAAAGGTCATGATAGGCAATAATTGACAAGGATGGTTTCTAATCATCATCTGGTAGGCATCCCATTGTTCCCTAATTCGAGCCTCTTCAGAAACAACTTTCCTTCAGTTCAACCTGACTATTGGTAGTCTCGAGAATGAGATTGTAAAAGGTAAGGGTAATTCTAGTTTGATCCTCTAGACTGTCACCTAGGTTGGGCTATCTTTGAGAAGGTACATTCATGAGTCAACAGAAAAATCTGAACAAAAGTAAACAAGGTATAAACATACAACAAACAGAAAATAAATCAGTAAATATAAATAATAAATTTGCAAGTGTACAAAAAAGACAAACCAGGGAAATGAAAATGGAGTCCTTCATCCCCAGTATGGTCGCCAAAGAAAATGTTGAGTAAAAGAAATGAAATCTCTCCTCACGACATTTTTTTAGAATCTTGTTTGGCTAAGACAAGATAGGTGAGATTATCACCCTAGTTTATAGCCTTATTGCAAGTTCAATTAACCTTCAAGTTATTTGACTTAAAGACCAATTGTTGTTTTAAATTCATTTATCAAATGAAAACTAAAATAAAGAATTCTGATGTTTTTATATAATAATTTAAACAGGAAGCAAAATCACATAATCTGATAGAAATAAGAGAGACCAAGAGAGTTGCAAAACCATCAATGATGTTATTCATTCATTTTGTAACAGCCAATACACTGCTCATACTTTCAAATTATGGACCAAATGAAAGTCTAGCAACCTAAGGTAACACACACATAGGCCACTTGTGCCTTCAAATTAGACCAAGAATGATAAGACAACAACCACAACTTGCACTATGTTATGACTATGCACAAGAATCCTTTTTTGTACTGAGAAACTAATCCAGAAACCAAAAGAAGTCTACAGACTATCAAACAGACAGTCAACCTGAAAGCATATCAAAATTCAATGCTCCTTGGTCCCAACTTTTCATCACCTTCAACAAACCCTGCTATCACAAGAAGTGTCTTAGCTTAAAAATCAGAGATGAATGAAGTAGTAATGAAATATCACTTGGAAGTAAGAGTTGGCCTTATCAGAGCAACGTGTTTTCCTTTTGCTTTGTCCAAATTACCCATTTAAATATTTCCAGAGTAGTTGAATAATTCAACTAATTTTAGTTACTCGTGAACTAACCATTAGTTAGTTAATAAGAAAGTTGTCAAGTAAATTAATAAATAATAATAATATGATCAGGGTACTAAATAATAATAATAAGTGGGACCCCCTATTTCATTTAGACAATTTAATGAACCATTTCATCCTTGTAACTTCTACCTTAGATGCAAGACATATCAGCTTGTCACATCATACAACCTATGTCATTAAAATGCATAAGATGGAATGTTCATAAGAATCCCCTTGTCGCTCCATGTAACAGTTATTTAAATTAATCCAAATTTAACCATCATATAGATCTATGCAAAACATGTCGCATAGAAAATATAAGGTTGTCCAAAATATAAAACCGTCAAAAGTATGAGTTGTCCCAAATAAAATGTTGTCAAAATCATAGGCTGCCAAAAATAATATGTTGTTCTAAATAAAGTGCAAATAAGTTCATATACAGATATCATTATATCATGAGAAACAGTATTTATTGTGAGAGGTTGCTCCTCTCTTGCTATAACTACTTTTGTAATACCCATGTTTCCCCTGGTTTGTAAATATAACTATAACTGGCCTATAGACTATGGCGGACTAAATATGTGTGAATGTTTGATTTGATGAACCCTTGTATAAAAGGGTCAATGTATGAATTTTTGTTATTAATAGAATTTGAATATGTGTTGCACAACTGCTAAAAGGGGGAAAGATAACCAAGATAAACCATGGATGCTATGAGAGAGATGGTGAAGGAAACCAAGTATGGTTGAGATGACCCTCACCAGACCAGTACCTAATGGGTTTAATTGCTCAACAATCCTCTGACCCAAAAATGAATTACCAGTCAGAATGGTAGTGGGAAGGCCATCCTCAAGAGTTAATGACGAGAACGGGCAGGGTACCCATCTGTAAGGCTTCTAGGCCTGACCACAAATTGGGATTCAAACCCACGCAACCTTGTTGAGGAAGGAAATAAATGAGATAGTTCGGGGGATAGAGACAGATCTGTGAGATAGCGGAGTAGAGAAAAAAATGCTCTTGAGAAGAGAAGCAAACATACTCCGACTATGGAGTTGAGAGGAAAAAGTTGAGCAATAAGCTCGATTTGGCTATAAGAAGCCATGGGCAGGGTTTGGCTACAAGCTGATAAACGAGGTTGACGAGTGATTAAGGAAGTACTCGTGCATACCTCCTTGCTTGGGCCAAAAAAAACCATTTTCCAAGTTCCTGTGGGAGGAGGAGAGTAACCTCTATCCCTGACTGTTGTGGAGCAAAGAGAAAGAATCTCTCTCATAGCACCATGGTCTAGCTTGAGGGTGGCTAGTAGTAAATTTGTTAGGAGTGACTGTGCCGATGTTTGGGAGGAAACAGGCACCCCTTTCAGCAGTTACTTCACATTTTCGAGTTCTGATATGTATTTTCATACTCTGCATAATATATTGGATGTGATGATGAAATTTCTATGTTTGTGAATAAGTCTTTCAGTATTTTGAATAGATATTAGATAGGTACTTTTACTTCTGAAAACTGTTATGTTTTCATGCTCTCTGAATTTTTCTCAGACTAGCTACTAGAGAAACATGGGATGGTAATCCGCAAGAGGTTCGGGGTAGGATTGACTTAAATTTCTAAGTCCTACCAACACCTTGAAGTTTACCTTCGTGGGAATGGGTGTTTCCCTTCAGCCTGACCATCCATCTGACCGAGGGCTCATGCCTGTGGTTTTAACCCCTTTGCTACAAAAAATGGATTAGCGCTTAGCCCCTAAGTTTTCCCAAGGGACTTATGTGACCAGGGCCTAGGAACCATGCGCTAGTCCAAATGAAGCTATCTCTTTTGGGTTCGAGACGTTAGGACTTGTGATTCCCCAATCCTTGAAAATTGTCAAAGGCCGAAGTCACGAATCGACAAGGGTCGTCGATCTAGGAATTCAACATAGATCACTCTCAGTCGTTAGATCGGATGTAGGAAGGGAAACGTTAATCACTTCAGCAAAATGCTATTTCCAGAGAATAGGAATAGACTAACGCCGAAACTTCTGAACGTTGGAGTCGCGGAGTTAATTCAAACCGTTGAAACTGTAGGGACACGTGACCACAGATCCATGGTTATCCGAGAGTCTGGATATTCGGCGATTTATAAGAAGTGTGAGTTTCCCCTGAAGCTCTATGAGCCAGAGTAAATCCTGGCCATAGATGCTAGGTACACATGGCGATAGATCCGGCATGCCCCGGAGGGAAATTCGGGAGATACACACATAACTATTGAATGTCGAACTGTCGAAGTAAATCTCAACCATTGGTCTAAGAGGACACTTGGCGCAAGATCCGAGAGTCTGGAGGCTTAGCTCTTTGAGGGATTTGCATCAAGAGTATTCGGTAAGCATCGAAGCTCGAAGACATGAATTAATGAGAACCATAGATCTGTGGATCTACATGGAATCTTGTGGACTGTTAGATTGAAGGCCCGAGCAGTTATCAGTCAATGATGATGTGGCTTGATGATGTCATTCGATGTGACATGGACGTGCATTACGCATGCCACGTGTCACCCACTTTTGGACGATTCACATACCCATTGTTCTTGTTAGAGCATGACACGTGCCACCCCCTATCGAGGACACTTCTCACCCCTTGACCCTCATCGCGTGTCATTTCCTGGTTCATGCTCGCCTGGCCAACGTGGCTGGTGACGTAAATGAGACTCTCGAAGTTCGGGTAACTTCGAGAGGTCAAAGATTTTGGGGCGTGTTATAATCTAGGAATCTCCAACACAAAACATCGATCGTCGACCATCGAAGGGCCAAGACCACGTGGCGAGATATCGGTAGTTCAGGAGTTTGGGTATAGTATGGTAAAAAGGAATGTTGAACGGAGATAGTCGATCGCCGATCACTGAATTGCTAAGGCCACATGGTGAGAATTCGAGAGTTCAGAAGATTTCAATGTAGTATGATAAATAATGATTCAACGAGAATCGTCGATCGTCGAAGGCCGAAAGCCCAATGACGATAGTCGATCGTCGAAATGTCGAAAATGCAATACGAAGATTGTTGCTTGTCGACAGCCAAATGTCGAAGGGCTAGGGGCACGAGGCAATATTTCGAGACTTCATGGATTTGGAACAATG
>JASDQU010587301.1:33642-47973 GCA_032191745.1 Picea mariana | reverse complement strand
TATATATAAACGTTCCATAAGGTATAGAGCATGTTCATATCCTCTCTAAACAATTACTCAAAACATGGCATTCTCCTCTTTCTCATAGATACATCCAAACTTATCCTACAACTTAATAACAATATTGTTGTAACACCCATGTTTCCCCCCAACTTGTAATTAATCATTAATCATAATCACCATGCTATGGCATGGGAACAATGTAAATGTATTATTGTTTGAATTCCAAATAATTGACTGTGGGGGTGAAGCCTTGAAAGTATTGGCCATGATATCACTAGAGGAAAGAATGTGAAAACTATAAGACAGGGTTCATTATATCGAATGACCCCAAATTTCCCCAAGGAGAAATCAATTAATGAAGAAAGGACCGGTGGTTGAACCATCAACCAACCCCATGAATGGAAGCATGGTTTAGTTGAAGAATGTCAGCCCGAAGTACCACAGGGTCCTGCAGACCCGGACCCAGACTGACCCGAGTTTCCTTTTGACAAAAGGAACAAGACAGGTGGATAACCTTCCAAAAAAGCGAGAGAAGACAGACAAAATATGACACACGAGAAGAGACAGAGAGGGAGAGAGATCTCCAGCTGAGAATGAGCAGGAGGCTATGAGCTTGATGCCGAGGGATCATCTGATAAACCTCATCGAGGCCATGAAAGAGAAAGAAATATCTGAGAGTATGCAGAGAATGGAACCTGAGCAAAAAGCCGCGAGATTGATGTTGGGGAAGCATCTGATAAACTTCGCAGAAGATTTGAAAGAGAAAGGATCATTGAGAATTGGCATAAATTCCCTAGTGATATCATGGCTTGGAACGAGGGTGGCCAAAGCACTAAGAATGAATTCCTTTGACCCTATGGTTTGGTGGAAAGGAGAACACCCACAGTCAGTTAGTTGGTTGCAACTTGTAATAGATAAGTATTTTATATATTGTGTAATTGAACTGTAACTATAGATTAAAGTTGGATATCCTATGAATGTTTAAGGGATGTGCATGTTTGATTAATGGTTATACTATATCCCTTTAGTTATGCTTGATTGTGTATTTAAGCAAGTAAGTAATTATCTGTCTCAAGTTAAAATAAATAAACTGTGAGTTTGTCAACCTTAGGAATAGTTTCACGTGTACATGTCGACACTCCCAGTTGTTCTTAGTCTCTTGGAGGAAGGAATCTGTTAATCTCAGTAGACATAGTGCATGTATGCACCGAGTCTTTGTGAGGCGGGAAGAGACCGAGAACCTCTTAAGTTATAGAGTTGATGAATGAGCTCAAGGGGTGCGCGGAAGGATCCATCTAAGTGTTAAATTCAGGATAAATAGCGCAAAGTGGCTAAGTAGTTTAGATATGACGAAGCTCAGAAAGGATAATGAGATTCAAGTACTGAAAGGAAATATTCTTTCGTTTGGAAGATGAATGGATGAGATTAGTTCAGGAGGAGCCGAAGCTCTTCACGATCGTCAGATCTGGAGAAGGGACACATATGTTAATCCTTCGAGCCCTTCGGACTTCGTGGGTCTGACGAATTGGGTATATTCATCGTATAGGAGGTGAATCCCACGAAGTCCCAAAGTTAACCTAGGTTGTAGATATGAGGATTCCCGGGAGCTATCCCGATCATCAGATCTACGATGTAGTCAACCCGATGTTGACCGCTTCGAGAGGACAGGGGTGTTGTAATCTCAAGACCCCCCGAAGACCAAATACGTGAAGTAATGTGGACCATGGATCTAAGGATCCTTCGAGACCCTTCTTGACCATTCAATCGTGGGGACGCGTGTATCAAGTCAAGAGTACGTGGGGGCCTACATGTCAAGTGACAGTGTTTCCAAGTATGGCGACCTCGTGGCAAGGTAAGGAAATGTTGGTGACCTTAGGTAGCTGCCACGTATTCTTATCAATGTGTCTTGGGATGAAATATGTCCCTCTAGGAATGGCCTAACAATTGGACCCAAGGGACCCTTGAGGGGAAGTTACGAGTCGTAGATCTCTAGGGTTACGTGGATACCCTCGGACTGTCAGATCTAGGTTCTGGTCAACTCGACGCTGACTGACTATGGGATAATTGAAGTGTGAAGGCATGAGGATTCCCAAAGGTCGAAGTCATGAAGTCATCCCAGTTGTCCGTTGGAAAAGGATGTGTGGCAGAATATCTGCAACTTTGGAGAAAAGTCACTCCGAGAGAAAAGTGTAGTTGGTTAGAGAAAGAACTCCCGAAGGCCGGAGCGTCAGAGTTCATTGAAGTCGTTCGTCAGTAGAGGACAGGTGTCAGCAGATCCTTCGTTTTGGAGGATAACCACTTCGGAAAAAGTGTGGTCGTGTGGATGGAGAAATCCTGAAGGCCGAAGCGTCGGAGTCCATCATGTCTGTTGAATAAAGGAGGGTGTGTGTCAGAATATCTGACACTTTGAAAGTATTTCTCTTCAGAGGTTTGTGTTTGTGAGTACTTTGGAATTCTTCGAAGTGCAAATTCCCGAAGTAAATTAGAACCATTGATGTTATATGGACACGTGGCGTGAGATCACACAATCCAGAGACTTGGAACTTCAGAAGACTTGAGGAGAGGTGTTTTGAAATTTGTCGAAGCCCGGATACCCGAAGTAATTGTTGTTTGTTGATATTGACAGAGAACTAGGACCGTTGATCCCTGTGGCATACCCAAAATTCTCCGATTCGGCAGTTCATGAGATTTGTGGTGTAATAAGTTGAAAACGTCTGGATCCAAAGCTCCGAAGCACTGAAATAGGTGCACGTATTCTTGGCATCTAGTCATAGCCCACGGTTGTATGCGATTGTAGACGAAGGGAAGGGCTAGGGCTAGAATTCAAATCTGAAGGTCGAACGCTGAATTCCCCATTAGCCTGTGAGTTAGCCGAGGATCAAGCCCAGTCGTTGGATTGGTTGGTGGATGGATCTCCACCATAGATTTAGGAATACTAGAAGCTCCAGGATATCAGAGAACTCGTGATGAAGCATATTGAGTTGGATCCACATTGAAGCCACGTGGCCCCAACCAATGAACACCCGAGGATCTTGGGAGAGGTATATCTGCCAATTCGGAGCTCAGTTTTGAGAATGGATACCATGGTTGGAAAGCTCTAGATGAGAAGAATGTGATAGAGACCCCAGATGGAGGATTTGATTACTTAAGGAGAACAAAATTTTGACACCCCATCCCTTAAAAGAGAATTAAGGGGTTGGTTGTGTTACAAATTGGTATCATAGCTCGATAACAACACTTGGCTTTCTTGGGCTCATGCACGAGTCCTATGAAAATATTTTTGGAGAACTTTAAGGGGTAACACCCTATCTTACCCCATTCCTAAGAAGATTAGTAAACCTCTACGGAAGAGAGGAATGTGATCTTTTACTGTTGATAGATGTTTTGGAAATTTACATTGTATGTTGCTAATGTTTCCAAATAAAGAAATTGACTTCACTCTGCAATCGTATGTGTTGTTGTACAGACATAAGATTGGGTTACCAAGGCTAGGATGAGCATGTTGAGAATATTGCTTCCAAACGAAAATCATCTGCATAAGTTCCTTGAGTAGAAGGATGCAGATTTAAAATACAGTTGGGATTTTACCAAATGATATTGAATCATGCTAGTCTATGACAAAGGAAGCCTAACATTTCTTTGGGAAATGATAGTCGATCCTACAAGAGTGGGATTATGCTGATGGGCACTAATAGAAAGACTTGGATGTGAATGGATGGAAGGGATCCGTAGTAGTAATAATTATTTCTTTAATGAAGGGTTAAACCTTGTATATGTGTATAATCCCTCACGATCAGAGGAATGAGTCTGGTGACCATTCTTTGAAAAGGGGGAGCATGCGCAACTCTTGGGTTTTGAAGAGAAATGAGAAATTAATTTTGTTTCTGGGTACAAGAATTGTTGGACAGGGTTTTTCTAATCAACTTGATAAATGAAGTTGTAGAAATATAGAGTGATTGAGTAAGAAATCACAACAGCCTCCATTGCTTGATGGATAGGAAACTAATCTACCAGAATTCTCGTGGGATGAGGAGAGTGGCCTTTGTCCATGATTGTTGTTGAACATAAGGAAGAATTCTAGGTGCAATGGTTAAGACTGATCTTGATCTAAAGATACTCTGGATTTTTGAACTAGGATACTTAGTAAGTAACATAATTTGAAATTGCATTTGGGCTTTAAGGGAATAGTCCAAATGATATTAGACATTAAATTGTTATAATTAAGGTAAAATGGTTGACTAAATGTTGATCCTGAATGTGGTAAAGGAAGTGTTGGGGAACTTCTATAAGCCCAATGGGTCAGATTGACATCCAGTGGTGGATGGTAGCCATATAGATATAGTTGGACCCTAGTGAAGGGAATCTAGAAAAGGATTTCCTTGATTGGACGGTCTGCTGATCAAGACTAGTTGGAAGCTAGATTGGATGTTTTATCACCTTGGGCATGCTTATAATTTCCTAGATTGTATTTATGAGTGGGAAATGTTTTCATGAAATTTGAGGCAAGAGTGTTTTTATTGCTAGTTGTTATCGCATAGAAAGGGAAACATAGTTATGACTATGTCTATTAAACTGCCAAGTGGATATCTTGTGAATGAATGCAAGCTCTAAACTAAGAGGGAAGCTCAGTGTTGAGTGTCCCTATGAGTCTTGTCATAAGGATGGCAACAATATCCTTGTATAAGGATCCGTAAGTATGATATGTCCATGTGCATGTATGAAATGGAAAGGGGTGCAAGCAATGAGATTGCATGATGAATGTTTGGCTAGGTTTGTACATTGTGTTTGAATGCATGGGTTAATGCATTGTGAGGCTTCTTGACATGAAGGTTGTTACTAATACCAATTAGGTATGAAAGATATTAAACATGCAAGTGATGCACATGCATGATGTAAGGATAAATGTATACTAAAGGCACAATATGGCTTCCTTGATGAGTGATATGTAAGGAGGGAATTGCACTTGCCAAGATTGAATGAATACCATGGTTGCATGGTTGAATATGCTTTGAAGAGTCATAGAAGTTTTGTTTGAGTGATAGCTTGAGGTGGATGTATTCCATTCCCTCAGGAAAGACTAATATAAATAAGATGACAGAATAAATGAGCGAGGATGCTTTGTTGTCATGATAATATGCAAATGATTCTGCCTTTAAGGGTCACATGAGAATGATTTTGAACAATCATGAGTTGACTGATTTTAAAATAGAGATGTAGGTGGGTTGTGAAATATACCCATGACAATTACACACAGGCTTATGATTATGCATATGGTTAAGCACATCATGGATGTAAGTTAACAAAACCAGAATATGTGTGGATACATAATTGGAATGCATGACAAAGATGTATGTTTATATTCCTTATGAAATGTTTGGTACCTAGCTAAAGCTAACTCAAGGTTGAGGCTATCATAGATAGTGAAGGATATGCAATAAGGAAGTTGCATGCTGAAGGAGTTCCCTATGGAGGATCATGTCTAACCAACACATGTAGGCATTTTTTAGACATGGGGATGTGGCTTGCGCAATATAGTGCTTGACCACCATGGAGAAGCCATCGCAGGAACTCTACGATTACCCTATGGATATCAAAGCATTGCTTGGAAAGAAAGAGAGAGTGTTTGAACCATTGTCGGTAGAGAGACCACCTGACAAATGATTTAGGAATGTCATTAAGCTAGAAGAGGGGTCAAAGCCTGTGATCACCACTCCTTACAATTATCCCAAAATATTCAAGGATGAAATAGATAAGGGCATAAAGGAGTTTCTAGAGATGGGACACATATGTCCTAGCTCTAGTCCTTTCTCTTCATCAGTTGTATTGGTGAAGAAAAAATATGGTACTATGAGGATGTGCATAGACTACAGGACACTAAACAAAAAGACCATAAAAAAACGATACCCAATACCCAGGATTGATGAGCTCATTAACGAGCTGCATGAAGAAGTGTACTTCTCAATGGTTGATCTGCGATCAGGATACCACTAGATTTGGGTCAGGGAGGAGGATATCCATAAAACAACATTCATGTTTCACTATGGAAACTACGAATTTCTAGTCATGTCCTTCGGCTTGACTAACATACTAGCTACCTTTCAGTCATGCATGAACCATATCTTCAACAAACAGTTTAGGAATTTTTTACTAGTGTTCTTTGACAATCTTCTCATATACAACAAGACATGGGAGGAACACATGAATCATGTAGATGAGATTCTCACCATTATGGAGGAACAATCACTTTTTTCCAAGGAGGAAAAGTGTGAGTTTGGGTTGACAGAGATACTCTATCTAGGACACGTGATTGGTGTTGAGGGAGTAAAGGTGCATCAGGAGAAGATCCATACCATCTTAGACTAGCCCACTCCCAGGTCACTCACAAATATAGAATAATTCTTCGGGATATGTAGCTATTACAGACACTTTGTGAAAGTATTTTCACAATTGGTTGTGCCATTAACAAATCTTGCCAAGAAGGGGGAATTTCGATGGTCATAGGATGCACATGTAGTGTTCGAAAAAATGAAGAAGGTCATGAGCACTTTCCCAGTATTATCACTCCTAGATTTTACACAACCTTTTATCATAGAGTGTGACACATCTGGTGAAGGGATAGGAGCATTATTGATGCAGAACCGACATATGATGGCGTTCAAGAGTAGGAAGCTAAGGGAGTGTGATAAGTGTTGATGTCGAGGGACTAGAGAGTCTCCAACATCAAAATTTTCAACCTCTCAGTGGGCTAGGTGAGAAGAGACGAGAATATCACCCTAGGCTTAAATCCCCAGACAAGAAAGTGCATTGAACTCTAGGCCAATTTTGTCAGTGTTTCATGGAAACTTGCATATGAGACCTAGCTAAAGCATACACAAACAAAGCTTATCAAGTAAAGGAAGAGAGATACACAATGAAGAATGAGAATCAATGTATATTATGATCTTATCAATGAGTGAGTGATCTTCACTCATATAGGAAATGACATCCTATAATTAGGAATGCATGCATAATAGTGATGGTTTAAGATTAGAAACTCTAAAATAGAACTAGTCAGTTAACTCCCACTGAACTAGTGTGCCAAAAATAGAAATTTCTCCAACACCCCACCTGAACATCACTATGGAGTAAAAAATGAGTCCCAACTACTAGGCCATATTAGGTACTCATGTACAATGCAACTAATGAGCACTGAATAAAAACGAGGAAAGAGGGAAAACCACGTGGGAACAAAACCCCCCCTCAAAAGACAATGTATCAAAAGAAGAAAATGGAACCTTCTAGGCAACTGTGTTCCTCACTGCAAGACGATCCCGCAAAGTATGAAACTTATGCTCACTGAAAGTCTTCGTGAAGATGTTGAAATATTTATGGATTTGATGAATTCCTTTGGCAACCTGTCAGGCCTTGTACCTCTTGATCCTGTAGACCCATTTGCACTTGCAAATATTCCTTTCTGGTGGAAGTGGAACCATATTCCAAGTTTGATTTTGTAGGAGTGAGTCATACTCCTTCTACATGTTTGTTTTCCATAATGTATTTCCCACAACCCTATTGTAGGTATGTGGATCAATAGATTGAACCATATAGAAATGCATGGGCATCGTAGGTTCTGAAGCTGAAAGTACATGAGAAAGTTTCTCATGCTGAGATCAAGTCATCCTCTAATCCAATGGATTCCCTGCAAGGTTGCCTACTGCCTGAAGTGTGGTCGGTGGCTTCTTGGGCATCTACTTAAGCTTCGACGTTGGCTTCTTATCTGGTTGTACTACCTTCTTATTTCCATGTATAGAATCTAAGTGTATGGAATCATCTCTGATGTCTGAAACTGATGGAAGCATAAGAGTATATGCATGTTGCACTGGAGGTGCATGCAAAGTACTCTCCTTATGTGTAAGTAGAAAAGAGGATTCATCATCAGAAAAATTAGTGAATTTATACAACCTTGACTTGTGATCCACCTCACCAATTGCAATGATGGAATTGTCATGCATGCCAAATACTGAAACTGAATCTCATGTAAATTCAACCTTTTTACCTTTTTGAGTGATCTGATAAACTGAGAGAAGATTCATAGAAATATTTGGAACATGTAAAACATTCTCAAAACTTCCATTATGGAGTTCCACTCTCCCCTCTCCTGTTATGACTACTGGAGTATCATCCCCCGTGAGAATAGGGAGTCTTGAGCATGGACTCAAGGAAGAGAAAACTTCCTCTTTCATTGCGATATGATGGGATGCACACGAATCTATAATCCATGAATTGTATGAAGAATTAATTGCAACCAAAGAATGATGATTACCTTTCATAGGAGTGTGATCTTCTTCCTTCTACTTCTTGACTCCCTCTAGAATGAAGTTTCCAAGGTTGTTATGTTGGAGTGCATGTTCCATAAGATCGATTTGTTTCTTCATGCATGTGGATTCTTCATGATTCAGTTTATTGCAGTAAGTGCACTGCTTTACCTTCTTCTTCTTTTTCGAATCTAAAGAGTCTTTGGAACCTGAAGAATTGTTAAAGAGTTTGGAATATCCCTCCTTCTCGTTATGTTTCTCCTTCCCATTTTGTTTGGATGATCCTTTTCCATCATGCATGGTGAGTGCATGTGATTTGGTATCCTTTATGAAGACCATATGTATGAGTTTTGTCTAATCTTGTGTGAGAGACTCATTGAACTAAGCCATCGTAGGCATTTTCCAATTTTCTCCAAAAAGACATTTGCCAGAATGGAAATTGGAGACATATACAACATATTATGGCCCTAGCTTGGCCAAGATTGTTAGAATAAGTTGTTTCTCTTGTGTATAATTGTCAATACCACATTCACCCAAGCTCAAAATAAAATATTTAAATTTAGTAAAGAAATCTTGTATATTATCAAAACTTTTAGGGTCTAAGGTATTCAGCTCTACCTTAAGAATATGACCTCACATCTCATCATGCTTTCCAAAGAGTCCTTACAAGGTGGTCCAGATCGCGTTTGGAGTCTTTCATGTGGCAACATGAAACCATAGATCAGTGGATATTAAATCAAGAACTAATCATGTGGCCTCATCCTTACGGTTCGCCCATCTGGTCTTCTCAAGCGCTGATGTAGGTTATGTTTCTGTCGCCATCGTCAAATTATACAGTCCTTTTATTTTGATTTGTAATGCGGCCTTCGGATTCCATTCAAAATAGTTGTACGATGTGAGTATTATCACCAGACTTTATTGAATAAGTTACATCGTCTCCATCCCTGCTATTGATCCTAAAAAGATCTTGAAAACCCAAATCATGGATTTTGAGATATGACTAGCGGTGCTATGATAAATATAGATATAATAAAAATGTTATATCTCCTAAAATATGATGTGAGTTTTGGATATTTTTGGTAATCATGAGCATCCCTATGTTATACGTCTCTAGTAAAAATTTCAACCCAATCCAGATCACGGATTTCGAGATATCGCAATTTTACTGCAAAAGACCAATTTTTGGAGGGTTGTTGAATCGTCGTACCCTAGAGAAGGGTAAAGTGCGATAATGCTAAATCATCGCACCCTTAGTGAAGCACACAGTGCAACGATTGTGAAAAAATGAATCGTCGCACCCCAGATGAATAACATAGTGTGACGACGTCACATCTTTCTTGTGTATAGGTTGCGACCATCGCACCCTTTGACAGGGATAGGCCGCTATGATTCCAATTGCCACACCTTTCGATAGGGATAGGTCACGACGATGGTGGAAACTAGGTTTTCTCAAAGACTCTTTCGCTCTTCTCTGTCTTTTCTGGGTTGCTTCAAGCAACTCGGCTCTGATACCATGTCAGTGTTACGTGGAAACTTGCACAGGAGACCTAGCTAAAGCATATACAAACAAAGCTTATCAAGAAAAGGAAGAGAGATACACAATGAAGAATCAGAATCAATGTATATTATGATCTTATCAATGAGTGAGTGATCTTCACTCACATATTAAATGACATCCTATAATTAGGAATGCATGAATAATAGTGATGGTCTAAGATTAGAAAGTCTAAAATAGAACTAGTTAGTTAACTCCCATTGAACTAGTGTTACTCCCACTGAACTAGTGTGCTGAAAATAGAAATTTCTCCAACAAATTTTCCCCTAACCTAAAGTCCAAGCATGAATTCCTTTGCCTTATAATTTTACTTTTTAACAATATTTAATTTTTATGCGATTTTATAATTTATTACTTCTATGTGGAGTTTATACATTTGGAGTAACAAAATTAAAATTAATAAAGGAAATGCAAATAAATAAAAAAATAAAAAGGCAATGCTTTTGTTTTTATTTTAGGAAAAAAGTAACTAAAGGAAAGTTATCTAAAAGCTAGAGAAAGTTAATAAACTATGTTAGTTTTAAAGTAATTTAATTAAAAGAAATTTTTATTACATAACATTTGTTTAAAGAATATAGAGAAATACCATTTTTGATGATATAACATTTTTATATTTTCATTTAGAAGTTACGATATGAGTAATAAAAAAATTAATTACAAAATTAAAAATAACAAAAGCTATACCTTGAAACAACTAAAAGAAGGAAATATATATACATATATTATCCATAGTGCGTTATGTGATTTTGAAATTATATTTAAAAAAAAATTATATTATGAATTCAAAGTGTTAAATTAATAAAGATGAGGAAAATTGAGGACTTTAAAGAAAAATCAAGAGATAGTTCAAAGTGAGAAAGAAATTGATTTTCATTTAAAAGGCTTCCCATACAAATCCATAATTTTTTGAAATCTACAAGTGGCTGCGTAGACTAGGGTCAGGTATATGGTTTTTATCCCCTCTAGACACAATGTACAATAGAAAGACCAAGCGTGGAAAAGTAAAAAAGAAAGTTGAGCCAAAAGTGGAATAGAGCAATGGTGGCAGATCACAAGGAGAAAATCTACACAAAGAAACCAATTAGCGCCAAATAAAATCGATCTTTAATACAACAAACTAACAAACAAACCTTTACCTTAAAAGGCCAACAAGCTCATCCTCGCTTTATCCTTATTGTTGTTTCACAAGACCCACTGCTGCCAATGATTCTGTCAATCCCTGTTGAATATGTAAGATAAGGATCAAATGAAACAGTCCTCACAACACTCCAAGTATACTTCTCTCTGAAATTTCTGCCAAAGTTCTCTCTCAAAATTTTATTTCTTTAATTTTTCGCCTTCAGAAAATTCCTCTCCAAAAACATTCCTCTACCAAATGGTTGCGCATTGCTTTCTTTTATCTCCTTTGGTGGACCGTTCCTTCAGTTAGTAGTTTCATAACCGAACACAAACTATCCATAACATATTACTTAAACAAAACTGATTTGTTTTTATCATTCCCGTGTCATTTGCGTTTTCCTTAATAGTGTTTATAATTATTATTTTCCATCTGATATTTTGTATGTAGCCTTCCTGCTTATTCCAACTGTATTCTCCAGATTGGACTACCAAGAGTGAAATTTTTATAAACTTTCCACTGGAAAAGATACCATACATAGAGCTTGATGCAGTTAACATAGACTTTGTGTCTTTACGTTGCCCATGTTTTGAATCATTTTATGAAAGTGAGTTTGTATCTCTATCAACCATAGATTGTTCTGGAATAGTACCTAAAAGAGTAGAAAAGGTTGCCATGACATGAATGGAAATTGGTGATGTAAATCCAGGGAGCATTCCAAATGTTGCTCCAGTCCCTGCGCCATCTCTCACATAGCTAATTTGACTGTTGAACCTCAATTTTCTCTTTTATAGCTTCAGATTTATTCAATTTCTTTCTCTCTTCATCACTTGCACTTGGAGAAGAATCTTGACCTACCCTGGATGTAGTGACCCTTACATTCTCAGCCGACTTGTTAACTGACCCCTCTTCTAATATTTTTGACATCCCTTGTCTCGGGATATCAAGCCTATCATTAGGTTTAGTGATATTAGTTATTTTAGAAGGTAATCTGGTCAATGACCTCTGCATTGTCTTCCTTGTAGATGCACTTTATTTAGTATCCATGACCTTTTGTTGACACCCACTGATATTTCTCTCATCCAAACTCAAACGAGATGTTTTATTGTTGTTATATCGCCCCAACTTGGGTGATATTGCATGGGTTGTAGGTATCTTCTTCATCTCATCCTTTGGTGGTGCTACCTCCTAATAGAAACTTGGCATTGGTGTTTCTTTGAATGTTAAAATTTTCCTTAGTTGCTTGATCTTAGCCTCCTGATACTTCTTTGACTTGGCCTGCAAATGTATTTTTTCCATCTCCCTCGCTTGAATCGTTTCTTCTAGCTTTGAGTAAAACTCTTTTCGCTTCTCAGCTCATTCATTGCATCTAAAATTGAAACTAGATGCAGAAGATGCACTTCCTGGTCTTGCTTTAGAACCTACGGTAGTGGAAGTTGATGAGGTAACTAAAACAGTATCTTCATACTCCTTCATTTTGTCTCGCTTGAGACGTTTCTTATTTTGGATATGGGATTTCATGCTATGAGAGAGTGAAAACTTTGTAGTTGTTGGTACTGAAGCAGATTTTGTGGCCACCTGTTGTTTTTTGGTAGTTGAAGAGGATGTGGTGCAGTTGCACTCATGCGTCTAGTTCCATTACCATTGGAAGTTTTCACTCTAGCGGAATCTTTCTTATTGGTTGCAAAGGAAAATGGTTGTGGAACAATGTAGTGTGATCAAGCAATTACATGGTTAGTTGAAGAAGGAAGTGAACCATTTGAAGCAGGAGATGTGATTTCAGTGCCCTCAATCTAGGAATCTTGACTAGGATTTATTCTTTTTCTTTCCAATTGTATCCATACCAATTTTTGTTGTAACCTTTGAGACTCCCTTTGAAGAAATAATTGAGTTCTGAGGAGGCCTTGGCTTTTGAACCTGAGAAGATGCACGTGGGCCTTTTGCAAGTGTACCTGTGACGGATTTTTGTGATCTTGATCGGGTTAAGTGAGTGTTTCCATTAGCATCTTAGAGAAGAACTTCAAGCTTGCATGTTTTCTCTGTTGTCTCCATTTATCTCCATCGACATTGAAGATACCATCACCAAGAAGATATTTCATGATCGTGCAAAATTTCAATCATAATTTTTATTTGAGATGGCTTGCATTTCATGTAATTTCTCGTAATAATCATGTTAACAATAGCTTTCTTATGATATGTTCCAATTTGATTCAAGAAGATTTTATCTCAGGGATAAAATAAAAATCGCCAACTCAATCAACACATGTTGTCAAAATGATGGATATTTATAAACATTCCATAAGGTATAGAGCATGTTCATATCCTCTCTAAACAATAACTCAAAACACGTTGTTCTCCTCTTTCTCATAGATACATCCAAACTTATCCTACAACTTAATAAAAATCTTGTTGTAACACCCTCGTTTCCCCCTAGCTTGTAATTAGTCATTAATCATAAGCACCATGCTATGGCATGTGAACAATGTAAATGTATTGTTGTTTGAATTGCAAACAACTGACTGTGGCGGTGAAGCCTTGAAAGTAATGGCCATGATATCACTAGAGGAAAGAATGTGAAAACTATAAGAGAGGGTTCATTATATTGAATGACCCCAAATTTACCCAAGGAAAAATCAGTTAATGAAGAAAGGACCGGTGGTTGAACCATCAACCAACCCCATGAATGGAAGCATGGTCTAGCTTAAGAATGTTAGCCCAAAGTACCACAGGGTCTTGCAAAACCATACAGACCCGAGTTTCATTTTGACAGAAGGAACAAGACAGGTGGAGAACCTTCCAAAAAAGGGAGAGAAGACAAACAGAAGAAGATACACGGGAAGAGACAGAGAGGGAGAGAGATCTCTAGCTGAGAACGAGCAGAAGGTCACGAGCTTGATGCTGAGGGAGCATCTAATAATAATCGTTGAGGCCATGACAAAGAAAGAAATCTCTGAGAGTATGCAGAGAATGGGACCTGAGCAGAAATCCACGAGCTTGATGTTGGGGAAGCATCTGATAAACCTCGTAGAAGATGTGAAAGAGAAAGGATTGTTGACAATGGGAATAAATTCCCTAGTGATATCATGGCTTGGCATGAGGGTGGCCAGAGTGCTAAGAATGAATGCCTCTGAGCCTATGGTTGGGTGGAAAGGTGAACACCCACAGTTAATTAGCTGGTTGCAACCTTTAATAGATAAGTATTATCATATCGTGTGTAATTGAATTGTAACTGTATATTAAAGTTGGATATCCTATGAATGTTTCAGGGATGTGCATGTTTTCTTAATGGTTATACTATATCCCTCTAATTCTGCCTGATTGTGTATTTAAGAAATTAAGGAATTATCTGTCTTGTACACGTA
>JASDQU010587300.1:0-12497 GCA_032191745.1 Picea mariana | reverse complement strand
CTATCTTTTTTCGTTCTGATTCCTATCTTCTTTTAGCATAGTCACTACACGTTGTTGAGGTTCTCTCCTAAGACTCAGGGGTAATATGTATTCTTTGTCTGGGATAGGTACTTCATTCTTCTGAGGATCCTCTAGTATTCTTTTAGCTTCGGCATTCAGGTTGCTAGTATTAAATATATGTGATCTGCTCTTCTGTTCCTTAATCAAGTGTGTGATCTTTCTGGTCATAAAGTATTTTACCTCTTGCTTCTTCTGTTCCAAAAATTCTTCTTCGTCCTTTCATCTGGCCTGATCTCTATCAATCTATGGTTTTCCTATTAGCATGGTAAATGGGGCGTTGTCTTCAAAAAATTTAATAATATCAAAGTCTTCTTCTATCGAAGTTCCATTGACAGTCATGGGTATCCGAGCAAGCCTTCCACGTAGGTTTACTAGCTTTCCTCTGAATAAACTTAATCCTCCTAGTGAAGAGATCATAGCAAGCCTCCCTGTAGATTCCCAGGTTATTTCTGGCATAATATTTGTCTGTGTTTCCTCATTCAGAACACAATCAATGTCAAAGTACCCTATTCTTGCTTCAATTCATTATTTTTCTTTAAAGATCTCTGATAACCTAACATGTCGGTGGTCATCCAAGGTTTCTTTCATCTGTAGCAATACTTTCACTGATTCTTTATGGGGTTCTGCTATTTTTGGATCTGCCTCTTGGTTCAGATTCATTCCTTCAAGCTTAGCAATCATTCTTGGGCAATCCAATACTTCATGGTCTAGAGATTTACAACAAAGGCAACTAGCCCTTCGACCAGGGCATTCCTTAGCTAGATGTTCCAGTTTTCTGCAACTGTAACAGAGGGTTAATCCTCTCTTTCTTTTAAATGATCCCTAACCTCTTATGTACTTTGCACTAGGATCGTAGGAGTTAACCTACAACAAATTCTTTCTAGGATCTTGCATCCATTTGTTAGTCCAAACATTCTTTCTATGCATAGGTATAACATATCTATCACTATTCTTATCAAATCTATTCATATCAAACCTTCTTTCATCTATTAATGCCCTAGTTTTTAAGCTATGACAGAATCTATCAAACATACCTAAATCCATGCTTTAGAAACAAAAAATTTCCACTCATCTTATTTTTACAGAGTACAAAGCTTATAGATATTACCTCTTTTAATCAGAAAATTCCACTTTTACCTTTCTTGGAGCATAAAGCATTCAGATCTTGCTTCCTTCCTTCAGTATCAACCTCTTTTCTTGCATATATGACCTTTCTTTCTTGGCACAAAGCCTCACAGGTCAAGTAGGATGTTGTGCACTAGGGAAACAGATCTATGCACAGAGCTTCTATGATTTTAGATCGAATCTTTGCACAAATCTTCTTCTTCTTTAGTTCCCAACAATCACAGTTTCAGGTCCCGACAAAGAAACCATTTGTTGGCACAGGGGTAGACCCTGGGTTCAACACTACAACAATGCACCAACAAAACCCTAACTACTGGCCCTTTCGGCAACACCTGCGAAGCAGATGAAGTCTCACCTGAGGTAGAGGCACGGGTGGTTGCAAGACTCAGGTGTCTGCAACCTTAGATGGGACACAGATCTGTCATTATATCGCTTGCAGAGCACTTAGCATTGATCATTCATCAATATTCAACCCTTATTATACCTCGTAGATAGCACATATCATCGCAACATTCACTTAAATCTAAGGTATTTCAGCATTTAGCAATAGTAAAATAGATCAGATTTTGTAGATCAACACTAAGCATCTTCATACATGTCAGACCTAACATTCACACACTTCTAAGAAGCACAAATCATAAGTAGATCTATCTAAATATATCAAAGTACTTAGCAAAAGAAGGGATAAACACATCAAGTCGAAGCACAAAGCATAACACACATATTTACGTGGTTCACCCCCACCCTGGGACTGCGTCCACCAACTCTTCTTCTTTATTAGCGTCTTCAATCAATTACAGTATAGATCCACCAAAATCCTTCTTCACAGAGGACAGAAGATCTGCGCAACTCTCTAGATCCTTCTTCCTTGTGCTACAGCACAAAGCCTTCCACAACTCCTTACAACGAATTGCACTTAGCTCTACAAAACCTCTTGCAGTCATGCACAGAGCACTTACAAAATCTATTAACACTTATATTACATCACATACATCTCTATCTATTCTGATAGATACGTAGATATCTATTTATACATTACAAAAGTGGGCCTAAGAGAGGGTAAACCCAGGGGCTGACATCCCTTTCCCATTACATATTCCCCAAAACCCAAAAGGGAACCGAAAGTGGGTCGAGATTACGTGATCTCTGCTTCACCTTGCGCTCTTCCTTTGACTAGCTGTTGAAGTCCCAAAATAGGTCAACATGACCAAGATTATCCCAAAACTTGGTCAAGGGCCAACACCACTTGATTGGTTGCTCTGTCTGACAAACAATCTAATCTATGACAAATCTGTGACAAGTGGAAACCACTAATCTGTGACAAGTGGAAACCTCTTGGGTCGTTGAATATTTCACTCTCTTGGCCATATAATTTGTTCTTGACACTTAGTCGAGTGTCGTGGGTCTGTGGTACATATTTTTTCTTCTCTTATTCATGACCTAATCCATCTGACCGATCCTCGACACTTAGTCAATTGTTCAGTATCGTATTGCAGGTATGTGGGTTCACACCCGTTTCTTCTCATGCTCTCAATTCTCCATCGTTCTCATTATCTCCACTTCATTTTGACATTTAGTCAATTTTCAATTTATTACTACAGGCGATGGGTCTACGACACTTGTATGATTCTTCACCTCCATCCGACCAATTTTTAGTACTTATCCATTTCTCAAGATTTGTGGGTCTACGGGTTTGAGCTCATTTATTCACATATTCTCGATTCTATGTCATGCTCACTATATCCGTTATGCTTTGATACTTAGTCATTTTCAAGATCTTTGTGTTCATGTTGTAGGTGAGGTGGATTCCATGTGGAAATGTTCTTTTGTACTGGGTGATATGGCATCGACACATGTCCTGACACGTGGTACTGTATCTGGCTTCTGCAGAGTTGTCTATTACAGCATTGATGTGGACTCCCTCTGATGTGGCATTTGTATGACTGGACACATGGCATTGATGAGGTTGATATCATGGCACTAACATTGATGAGATGGCCCACCGAGTATCAGACCCCAATTCATTGATCTTGGTCGTTGATCTTAGAGAATCAATGGTTAGGATTTAACTATTTCTAGATCCACTGTTCTCCACACCAAAATGTAATTTTGCACACAGCGTTATGTGACTTTCTCATTTTCATTCAAACAGTGTAATACTACTTTTTCATTATAAACCCTTTGGACACAATTTTCCCAACGGATGTGGGACATATCATTATGCGGAAATATTCTATTGCACCCTCATATTCTTATTATTGATTTTATTTCCTCATCGATCTTTTTTTCTCATACCTCTTCTACAGATAAGACATTGAACATGGATAATAATTTTCTCGGACCACGGGCAGAAAAACCTTGTCGGATTTCATTCTTCTCTATCAGATCTCGTTCCTCGATTTCTCTCATTCACATAGATATATTGTTCCTTGATTTCTTGTTGATCCTTGATCACATCCAGATTCCATTATTCTTTAAACACAGAGGCTTATCATCACATAGTGCCTCGCAGGGATACTAAAATTTCTCTTTATGTCTATGGATTTGTGTTACTAGTTTTGGTTTGATCCTTGGACCTGTCATTTGGAGGGTCATTTTGTTCATTTTGTCTTCATTCATACAAAACCACGTAAGACGCTTCTTGATCTCCTCCTTGACTATAGTGATTAACAATTGGAATGCTTCCCTTTATGCAGATAGAGTAGATATTTCTCACAAAGTCTCCATGACATCCTTTGACATCAATGACAACACAATTTCCTAAACTTCTAACCCATGGGTCATATGTAAATATTCACACACATATAAATATTTTAAAACATTGGAGAATAACAATTAAATAATAAAAAGGAAATTAAAGAAAACAATTATGACTAAATATCAGTAATACTTTACAATTAAATATAGGGAATCACAATTGAAATCATGAATAATGTAACAAACATAATATGAAGTACATTGAATTGTAATTATAAACTATACAAATAATGATTTTTCAACAATACTTACAACTAAATGTAACAGGGAATCACAATGAAATAGAATTTATAAACCATACAAATAATGATTCTTCAACAATACTTACAACTAAATGTAATAGGGAATCACAATGAAATAGAAATCATGAGTAATGTAACAAACCTAATATAAGCATTAAATTTCAATTACAAACAATACAAATAATGATTTACAACTAAATATAGAAAATCACAATTGAAATTATGAATAATGTAACAACCCTAATATGAAGTACACTAAATTGTAATAATAAACCATACAAATAATGATTTTTCAACAATACTTTACAACTAAATGTAATAGGGAATCACACTGGAATAAAAATCATGAGTAATGTAACAAACCTAATATGAGCATTGAATTTCAATTATAAACTATACAAATACTGATTTGAATGGCATAAACCACACAATATTGTGTGACCAAGAAAATATATAACACTTGCTACCTACACACCCCATACCATACTTGCCACTCGATTGCCATATCTAAATGGAAATAAAAACTTGAAGGTTTCCATATTAGCATTTCAACTAGCTAGTGTAGATTGAGGATTCTAATCGAAGTTCATTATTGAGAGTTTCCTTCTATAGTGGATGCATCTTATAGTTTCAACTTGTTGGTGCGGATTGAGGGCTCGAGGTGGGGGTTCCATGATATCCATCACCGCATGGAATTTAATCTAATTACATTATGGATATTTTCCTTCTATTCAAGACATGGAGGCATCTTGTTTTCTTTGTGGGGTTCAAAGGTTAGAAGACTTGGGAAGCAATTCAAGGTGTTTTTTTTGGGGGAAGAAAGGTAGAGGGTGACCGGGGAAAACTTGGTCATAGCTCGTCCTTCTAGTTTGGGCTACACATAAAGGTATAGGTTCTTATTATCTACATAGTTTCTTAGGGATACCTTCATGTAGGCAAGATTTCTCATAGACAGGTGAAAATGGCAATATTTCTCGTATGGGATATAGTTTGATGACACCGTGATAGCAGGGTTATACATTCTAATTTTTAAATAAATTAAACTGGTCACCCTTTGCTATGAAATTATCTTCAGGGGTTTATTGCTATCTCTCCTTTTTTTTTTATTACAAACCAGTTCAAATGAAAATTTAATATGATCTCTTCCTCTTATAGATTCGGTACCAAGTCTTTTTTTGGGACCAAGTCCTTTTTTTATTATTATTGATGAGAGTTGTTAATTTTTTTTTAATTTATGAAGGCATAATTTCAGTCCTCGATTTCCTTCTCTTTTGTACATATTTTCCTTGTATTCTTGTGTCTTATGGAATTGCTATTCATATTTCACTATATTATTCTATGCCATCCGAGAGATTGGTTTTTAATAATATAGATTTTAATCATCCCATAAGTTATACGTTATAAGTAATTTAAGAAATAACTAAATCATTATTAATTATATATTTAAGTAAATTAAGAACTAAATTAAATTTTTATTTTTTTAATTATGATATCTTTTAATAGGGAATTAAGGTTTCAACATTTTGTATACATTTATATTTTGATAATGTAATATGCAAATCAATGTAATCTTGCTACTTCTTGAAATGGATATAAAAAATGTAATATTTTCATTGTACTTGAATATATCAAGTGATGAAAGCAGCCATCAATCTTTGATTCGTGTTTCATGTTGACATGCTGCTTAAGAGGGTTGGGTATTCAATTATACTAATACTTTTAATGCATGCCTTATTTATGGATTTTTTTTGTAATTATGTTTATTACCAAAAAAACTTTGTTTTAGTTTTACATTATGATACTAGAACTATTTTAAGGTTTCTGAATATATCTTAGGCTCAATATTATTGGTTATATTTGGAACTTGTCTTATTCATTGTATTTTTTTGCAAGATTAAAATGAAATTAAATTAACAAAATATGAATCTTCACAATTCAAAGAAATGAAAGAGCTATGAATACTTTTAATTAGGACATATAATAGTCAATTACTAGCTCTATACTAAAGCAATTCAAGGAAAATAAATCAATATGTGCAATTTATAACCCTACTCCTAAGATAACGAATTAATAACAATAATAACAATAAATGGAAGTCAAGGAAAACTATGAAATAAGAAAACATGGTTAGAATGCAATATTAATAGTATGTTATTGTGTTAGTAAATAAATATCATTTAATACTATGATTCACTTAGTAAATAAAGTTTATCATTCTCATTTTCAATCTCCACTCCAAAGTACATTGATATCTTAGGTTTTTAGGTGAAACCATTATAAAAAATGGTTTCATTGATCCTTCAACCTCCCCAAAGGATCCTAGTTGTAGAAATCTCGAGGATCTAATAACACTTTGTAATAACCTATCAGGTTGTTACCTTAACTACAATGGTTTTCCCTTTAAAACTATATATATTAATGTAAACTAAATCTAAATCTCTCAAAGTACATTTGTAAAATTCACCTCAATTATGAAATATAAGAGGCTGGCCATTCTCTTATATAACATATATAATTGTGCAATCAAATAGATATAACTAACATACATAATTAAAACATAATAGAAAGTAGTTGTAATGCTTATTTCTCTAAAGTCCCTACGTTGATCCAACAGTGCTATAGATCCCATGAACCAATCGTCAAACAACATGGGAGAAATTACACCCAAGGATCAATTGTCCACCCAACGAATGAAACTACCTTCCCAAGTGTTTCCCCCAAATCAAGGCTCAAGCTCATTGAGTTGAGGAAGCTTAGGGATAAAAGAAAATCTTCATGTGGATAACTCATTCCCATATGTAGTAGGAATATGAGGTATACAAATATTATTACCACTATGGCTGGTAGTGCATACTCCTAGTTCCTCAAGCAACATACTCAATAGTGTACTTATATTCAAGCATCTCACACAATTCCCAAGGGATTATCATCGATCCAATTTCTAGCTAATCAAACTTAGTGCGACATAGATGTTCATAGTTTACAACACTCTAAAAACATCGTAAGTATGGTGTGAAAGGGTCTCACTACCACACTTTCCCATGGAAATTGTAACCACAATGATAGTGGAACCCCTTTACAAGGATCTTACTATCACCCTCACCCATTGTGGCCACAACCACACTTGATAGTGGTGTCTCAAGGGCCCAAAAGAATAATAGTTGGGCACAATCGAAGTATAAGTACCGATGGTTGCTCAAGTACATGACTAGCTTGTTGACACTTAAAAGCACAACGTTGGATACCATGCTCGCAAATGATTTCGAAGATTTATTATTTAATTATATTAATAATATAACAATAGGTGGACCCCTTGTTTGAATTATGGCACTATGATGGAGAAAAGGCACTTAT
The DNA here is from genome assembly GCA_032191745.1 of Picea mariana. Classification (NCBI taxonomy): domain Eukaryota; kingdom Viridiplantae; phylum Streptophyta; class Pinopsida; order Pinales; family Pinaceae; genus Picea; species Picea mariana. The sequence goes on along the minus strand of JASDQU010587300.1, from coordinate 4,959 downwards.
GTTTTGTTTTCCTATATACTGATTGCAACAAAAATTCTACAGCTCATTTTCTTCAAATCATGGTTAAAATGCTTATGATAAGATGTTGTGGGCAAGGTGATTAAAACAAGGAACAATGTGGTCTTGATTATCTCTTGTGAATTATGATTATGTTGCCTTTTGGATGAAATAATTACACTCTAGTTTCAATTTTGATATTGTATATTGTTCATAGAAAAGTTAGGTGATCACCTCGACCCTTGCTACTATTGATATGCACATTGGTTTAAATTGAAAATTGGTTATGTTCCTAGAAAGTTTTCATATGATAAATATGGATAGTGGCAAGGGGTGGAGCACTTTGCAAATTGGAATATCGCGCACTTTGAAAATTATAACATGGCCACATTTGCAATATTTCCTTTGTATTTATGGTTTTGAATGTTAATGGTGTGGTGAGCTGGCTAGTGGGCTTGGATCGTACTAAGCCATGAATGAAAATATGAAGGAAGAAGCAGTGTGCAGTAAATGCACATCACTCAAACTCACCTCGAGCCCGCCACCATAGTCACTCTTGCATTTTTCTCTGATAGTTGTTGTTTCTTCGCTTTGCTCGGTCGTGGAGGAGGTATACAACCTAGTCATTTCTCCCTAAGCAATATTTTGCACAGGTATGGAGTTTTCTTGCTTTCCCATCCATGAGCATTCACTCTGCACTTTAAATCAATAGTTGGTTCTTGTTTGCTCACAGCCTGTGTATTTCCAAAGCTGTTATGAAATATTTTGGATTGTGTGTTGGTTATTTGCAAGGTTTTGCTTCCCTGTGGTGGTTGTATTTGAGCCATGGTGTTGAAATAATGGCGTGGTGTATTTCACTGTGTATGACTATTCACATTTCTTTGTTATGGAAAATAATTAAGTTTGGAACCTCGAGCCTGCCCTACCTCTCATTCATTGTTTTGGGTTTCTCCCTATTCGTGATTCCTCACCGCTTCCTCTCTGTGGGTTATTTTTACACCCCATTGGCCTTTTGAGTTATGGTTTCGTGGTTAATGTGATTACGCCTTAGTCACTTCTCTGTGAATTTTTAAGTGAAATGTCATGAAGGAATAAACCTTTCATGCCTTGTCCTAGCCAAACCCTCAATTGTTAGCCTGCCTTCTTATGCCCTCACTGTCACTATTGCGTGGTGAACCCTATGAAAATATGAGAGAATTTCTTGCCTAGATTTTGATGGAAGCATTGTTCGTGCTATTTTGGTTTGGGAATGGGTTTTAATTGGTCACTTGTTATGTTGTGATGAAGGAAGTGTTTGATTCACTTATTCGTTGGAAATTATAGTCTGTTTATATGAAGCTCATGAAGTCGATAGCAATGTTGTGAATTATTGTTATAATAGTCATGATCTATTGTAATAATGAAAAGAACATGTGTATAATTGTATGATGCTCGAATAATTAAACAAACTAGAGTGAAATATGATGAGGTGGTTTCGTAAATTGTGCTTTGATTGGATTATGGTTACATACAGGAATTTTTTTGTGGGCACTTCAAGGAACCCTGTGGGTTTTAAGAATTCTATTGAGGCTGATATTATGGTTGTGGTTTTTCCACTCCAAGACTATGTGATCTAAAAACGGGCAAGTACTTTACGCAAGTTTTCAATTAAGAATCGTTTTCTGACGAAGTATTTGTGTAAGGATTAAAGGGCATATGAATCCATGATTGTAAACAATCATACATAACACACATGAACTCAAAATGGAATAAAACACATGAAGAGACAAGAGAGAGATACAACCAATGTTGGTAACGGAGTTCACCCCTCCTGGGCTAGGTCTCTGGATCCGCTTCAATTGGAATATGGATTTCTTTCAGTCCTTCTTCAAAAGATGTTGGGACATTCTAATAAGTGATTACATAAGAAATGTATTCTCCTTCAATGAGGATCCAAGAAGAATTCTCACACACATACCTCTCAATACATCATAGAAGGATAATACCTTACATGAATAAGTCTCTCAAATTTTAGGAGTAGTAGCACTATGGCTTTCTAACTCCACTCATTAACTCTCCATTACTCTCCCACTTTCAAATGGCTCACGTAAGTCATTATATAGTTTTTCCTCACTCCCTCTTAAGAAATAACATTAAATCCTAGATCTACAATAATAAGATCTAATTACAAAAGAGGAAAAACAAGATCCATGAATGTAGGATATAAAACTATTTACAAGTACATAAAGGGAAAATTATCAAAACCACCCAAAGACTCCTCATCCATGTCCTTGATTCTCTCAACCTAACAGTGAGAATAATGAAAAATTGGTGTGAGGAGGTTTCTCACATAAAAACCAATTTCCAAAGTGATAACTTAATGATAAATACGTGAGTCTAATTTCCCTCATGAGTATTAATCATTTTACATCAATTATGAATAATCATGTATGATTTTTTCAAAAGCTCATAAAGCATAATAATATGCATGAGCATCTCATAAAGCATAAGAATGCATGAGAAACATGAAACTCAAAACATATAATTTTACCACCTTCACCACTCTGCGAATTAACTTGGTGAACACAGTAAAATCCTTCCATGTGTGGAAATTCGTCTGGATCGCGCCTCCCCACAAAGAACCTTTTGGTCTCAAAAAGTATCAAATCTATCTATATGCAAATTTCCTCAAAAGGTGCATTCTTTCAAGACGCCTTCACATGGATCCTTCAGAATCGGAATGCAAAGCCAACACTTGCAACCGCTGCAAAGAAAATGTTTGGAAAGGCACAAACCTTGCTTCCTTCACCTTTGTTCTTCGAAGCTGAAATGTCGAAGCCCACCTACATAATCTTGCAACATGTATAAAATGATACATGTACCACAATATTTGGTGTACCTTACTTGCTAAGAGTTTATAACTACACTCTTGTTCAAGTTTACAATGAATCGCCAAAATAGGCCTAGGAAAATCGCCTCATTCAACTGATTACAATGAAACCAATCAAGACATTAGGTGTAAAACAAACACCTCTCACTCTTTAGCCCTTTACAAAGCTTCAATCATCAACTTTACATAAAGTTACAAAGTAATTCGCATGCAAAATATGACACACACAAAAAAAAAATGCACTATGACCAAACTATGGCCCTTCCATGAAAATTACATCAACTTTGAAGGAATTTTTTATGTGACAAAATGATGCACAAAAAGGGAAACATATATGGTTTCAAACCCCCCTTTTACATAAATGTGCGCTAGTTGTGGAAAATTCCTAACAACCCACTCTACTATATGTGCACTAAATATATAAAAAAAAATGGCTTAAACTTTCTCATTGTCATCTTACCAATTCTATGGCATCGAGAAAATCAATTTTACCACATTAGACATCTGGTAAATTTCCAATGATCCACTATGATCGATTCTTGATTTTGTAGCCCACGTCCATTAATGAGAACAACATCAGGTTGACCAAGGGGTTTCCCCATGTCAAGTTTCCTTCTAAGGATTGAGTGGTTGGTCAATCGCTTGGTCCTTCATCTGTAACTTGTATGTAAAGTTCTCTACTGGGCGTATAGGGCAGCTTGTTCCCATAAACTCCATCTTGCCACAAATTCCTCCTCTGTTGGTTCCCACTCCAGGATATCAAGGAAGAATACAACAACGTTATCCTTCATGACACTGTCAATCCTAGACAGTTGCAGAAGTCATATGAAAAAATATTTGATATGTGGTGTATACTTGAGGCTTCGACCCTCGGTGCCTATCATTCGGCTCCCCCTGATCTTGCAAAACTCGTCCATTTTTTATCACACCAGAACCCAACCAATACAGAGCTACAACAGAGGTAGCTGCATAATGAAGATACGTCGAGTAATGAGATGTGAAGAGACGCCCTCGGAGTTCGATCCCTCACCTTGGCATCGGTGCGCAGGAGCTTCAAGAAGATTTGGGCTGTGGAATGGAAGAGGCCCCTTGAACTGCCTCCATTTGAACTCCATCCAGCAACAAATTCAATTAGAAGCTAGTAAACCAGGAGGATCTAGCTATGGCGGCCACCAAAATAAAGAATGGCTCCACACCTATAGCGATTTGAATGATAGTTGGATTGACGTCGATCATTTCATTGATCGACCATCGATCACTTGATTCACAGGATGATGATGCGTTTACTGATCAAAAACCATGGTGTTGTCCACAGTTGTTAACTAGCCACAGGGTCACTTGTACTTGCATGCATTTTCCTCCATGATTTTCTCGGTAGAAAAGTATTCTATATATCATGTCACTGTCAGCATAACCCACAGAAGCGGTGGCCACAATTAGTCTTTAGCAACAGATCGGGAGGAAACAGGTAGGTGGCAACAGAGTTAGTTATGATGAAAATGGGTTGAAATCCCTCCAAATCCTCCTTTGAACCGTTTGTGCAAATCTTCTGCGATTTATATGTCGGTGATGATTGTGTTGGAAACATCGTGGCGGTAGAAGGCTGGTCATCCAACTGATGGAGGGGATGATCATAAATAATTTCCAAACGATAGAATAAGGTGGTTTCAACATCCACGAAATTAAGAACCCCGCGATCTAAAAATATAACCAGCTGCCAGAGTAGTAATCTCATATATGATAGATCATTGACCAATAATTTCGAGTCGATTATCGTGCCTCTTCCACGTGAATAGAATTGTCATCAACAAAAACGCTTGTTTTGGATATTGAGCTGTTGTTATCCTCAGATCTCCCCACTAGCTCGATTCCATCTCTATAACCACTTGTTCACCACCAATAACGGAGGCGTGAATTCATGGATATGAGGCCACGAGTTTCCCAAACCTCTCAAGATCTTCCTTTTGTTGTTTTTGATCCCCCAGGATAGATATATTTTCGTAAATCGATATGTATTCCGACTGCAACTTTTGCAATGATATATCTAGCTTCAATGGCGGCAAGGCGTACTTATTTGACACTCTTTTCCATGA
>JASDQU010587299.1:53522-78286 GCA_032191745.1 Picea mariana | reverse complement strand
TCACTCAATGTTACCATGGAATAGATCAATCCTAATGGTTTCTTTGAGGGTGCATATATTAACCTCAATGAATTGACAAAATGTACAAGGGATTACAAGATCAAAAGAAACATCTGTATGGTGCATCGACAATAACTATTGAACCAATTCATTATCATTAGGAAGTGGGTATCAAATGACATGTAGAAGTTGAATTGATTGTTCAAGTGGCATGTAAAGAAGAGGAACAATTGTAACTATCTCTTAGAGATGGGCCATAAGAATATGAATTTCTAGAGAGTGAGAAAGGAAGGTAGAAGTTTGAAGATTACAATTGAGAAAGGATGCAATTATAGGTCTCTACAATTGGAAAATACCACCAAAGTGGAAGACATTGAAAAATACCACCAAAGTGGGAGACTGGTTACTTTTTGAGCAGTTTACTACACAAGTAGGTCACTCATGTCTTACACAAATCGAATAAGTTGTCAATTTGAAGTTATGTTATATGATTATAAATATCATCAATAAGATAAGTATTCAATAACTTTGGTCAATATGTGTGAAGTAATAAATGAGTATAATATAAATATTTCCCATCTAAGACTCTTTTATTTCTATAAATTAGACTTTATCACCCAAAATGAAGTATTCATTATAACTATTCCTTTATTCAAAGGGTCTCTAAATTTGGAAAAGACCACCAAAGTGGAAGACATTGGAAAAGACCACCAAAGTGGGAGATTGGTTCCTTTTTGAGGAATTTACTACACAAGTAGGTCACTCATGTCTTACACAGAGATGTGACCAAGACTCATGACAATATGTACGACATGTAAAGCATAGAGGAAGATTTACTTACCCACTATCATTAGGTCTCACTAAATGGTTTCAAGATGTGTTTTGTCAATCTAGTCCAAATATAAATGACTCTTGGCAATGAATATTTCTTTCTCTTGTTATAAAATGAAGAACACGAAAAAATTAAAAACTTACATGAATTACATAATCATGTTAATCATTGAATTTTTGAATGAATTTTTTGTTCGAGGCCATAACTAAGGGAGCATATATCTGGGAATCAAATCCAATATAGGGCCATCCATGCTCAAAGTAGTGTGGGTGGATGAAATACATTCCATTTCATTTTCCTTGCATCAACTATCAATATGATTGTTGATGCAAGGAAAATGACATGGAATGTATTTTATCCAAGGAAAATGACATGGAATGACATGGAATATAATACATAAGAATTGTATTATATTTAACTTTAATAAGAGTTGTTTATGAATACCACTGCTTTCTTGTAGTAATCACAATAATAGTCCTTAGTTTCCCATATGATTAGAGTGAGTTGGTTCAATGCTAATACACATGATAACACATATTAGAACATGAGTTATCAGCATATTCATGACCAATCAGAATCGAGTAAGTTTGTTCATTCATGTACGCTCTTCACTTCCATGGATATTTTTCTATTAAATTTCAAAGTTTTAAAATGTCTCAACATAATATTACCTTAGTTTTAAAAAGTAATATTCACTCCAAGTTAAATATTTCTTTCAAGCTTAGTTCTTAAGAGGATCCATGCTGGAACATATTATCATAGACTCATATAATCAATTCAATTTGACTTCCGAGAAATTTTCTCATATATTATTTACAAATTTCAACCACCTATTGACTTTAGACATTAGAAAAGTGGCATTCCACCTTTAGACAGTTACATCCCTCTTGTAGTAATACATCCCTACGCTCTTGTATTAGGAAGGGATTGGGCTAAGATTGTTGATTTTCACTTTTTATCAATAATTGGTTCTCTCATTTCTCCCTGATAAAATTATGACTATTACCTTAATTAGTCCTTATTAATCTTATTATCAAGAGCGTGGACCCTCTTATGATTGATGCGAACATTTTTTTATTGTTTCAATCTAATTTTTTTCAATGAGAAGTTATAATATATTTTGGAGGAATTTATCTGTCCATTAACTTATTTATTTATTTGATGTACTTCCTTATTTAAATGAGGTACTATATGTGAAAATATATCATTGATATACTTTTTATTTAAATATGGTACATGAGATTCATCCTATTATTGTTTGCATTGTATGTACCAATGGAAATTATTGATGAACTTGAAGATCATGTGTTCGTTTAATGATGTTAGAAAAATTGTAACATACAAATATTCTACGGGCCCTACAATTTAACTGCTTGCAGGCTAATAAGATACTCAGTTTGGTTTAAATCCTAATGGTCAATATGCGTCATTGTTGTTATACAATCATTTCAATAAAAGAGGTAGTGACATTGTTTTCAGTCATTCGTAATCTATCAAATCAATCTAGTGAGCCCATTAGATCTTTTTATTGTTCTAAGGATTTGTAGTGTGACTCAATATTCTATTATACCAACCAGAACACGCATTCAATTCTCTTATCATTGTTCAACTGCAAAAATAAATGAAAATCAATTCTGATCGACTTCATCTTGATTCATGGGTTTGAGTGGACATATAACATGGTCAATGTCACATTAATGAAAATAGGTTAAAATAACAACATTGAAGATCAATGTGCAGCATGAGATCTCTCATAGAAGCACAATATTATTATGTTTAGTCACACAAATATCATTAAAATTGTGTATTTAAAAATCTTTACAAGTTGTGCAATTCCTAGATTCTTCCATGTTATTAAAGATGAATTCTGGAAACTTCAAAAATATGAACATAAAATGACAAATTAGACTAAAACAAAATAAAAGATGACTCATTTTTGAATTCTGGAATTCTCGAGTTATCATTACCAGACTTCGGGACAGTTGGTTTAATTGCATCCTCGTTTAAAGAACGACCATAAGGGTCGAATCATTACTTTTGTGTAATAGAAACAAATAGTATGTAATGGCTACTTGTTTTCAATGTATTCAGGACTCTATAATTATAATAAATGAACTCGGTACTGAAATTTTGCTGATACTTCTTCTGGCCTACAATGTTTTCTTTTATCCGAGTAAGACAGTCTTTAATTAACTGGGACTGTGACTTAGTCGTAGGAAGCCATAATTATGGCCAATCCGTGGGCGTGCCCATGGCTTGGCCACAGGGCTGGCCTCCCACGACCAATTCACAGTCCCAATAAATTAAAAAGACGTACTGAAATGAAACAAATAGTATGTAATAGAAACAAATAGTATTGTAAATGAAACAAATATTACTTATGTGTAATAGAAACAAATAGTATGTAATGACTACTTGTTTTCAATGTATTCAGGACTCTATAATGATAATAAATGAACTCGGTATTGAAATTTTGTTGATACTTCTTCTTGTCTACAGTGTCTTTTTTTATCTGAATCAGACAGTCTTTAATTAACTGGGACTGTGACTTGGCTGCAGGAAGCTAGCCCTGTGTCCAATCTATGGGTGTGCCCATGGCTTTGCCACAAGGATGGCCTCCCGCGGCCAAGTCACAGTCCCAGTAAATTAAAAAGAGGTACTGAAATGAAACAAATAGTATGTGATAGAAACAAATAGTATTGTAAATGAAACAAATAGTACTGTAAATGAAACAAATAATACTTATGTGTAATAGAAACAAATAGTATGTAATGGCTACTTGTTTTTAATGTATTCAGGAATCTATAATTATAATAAATGAACTTGGTACTGAAATTTTGTTGATACTTCTTCCGGTCTACAGTGCTTTCTTTTATCTGAATCAGAGAGTCTTTAATTAACAAGGACTGTGACTTGGCCATAGGAAGCCAGCCCTGTGGCCAATCCATGGGCGTGCCCATGACTTAGCCATAGGGTTGTCCCCCGCGGCCAAGGCACAGTCCCACAGGGGATAAGAAATTATGTCTTAATTATAAATTGAAAATGTAAATGAAAAATTAAAAATACATTTTAAAAATTATAACTAAAATTATATACTCAGCTTGGCCATAGGGCTGGCTCCCCGCGGCCAAGTCACAGTCCACTAGGACTATGAATTGGCCTCCTGCAACCAAGTCACAGTCCCAGTGGACTGTGACTTGGCCGCGTGGGGCCAGCCATGTTGCCAAGCCATGGGCGTGCCCATGACTTGGCCACAGGGTTGGCCCCCCGCGTCCAAGTCATAGTCCCACAAGGGCCAAGAAATTATAAAAATTATAAATTGAAAATGTAAATTAAAACTTAACCATACATTTCAAAAATTAAAACTAAAATTATATACTAAAAATTAGAAAAATACTTGGAGTTCAACACGCCCACGCTCACAAATGCCAACATGACCTCTGTGCTCACATACAACCTGCACTCACGTCCTGCACTCACGACTTGCGCTCACAGAAGACCTACCTACACAACTTGCGCTCAAGACCTCTCCACTCACAGTCGCTAGGAAACAACAACAAATTTCATAAAATGTTTCAAGATCGATGTGTGGTTGATATATCAACAATATTTCGACCGAAAGATTGTTCGGCTGAAAGATAGTTCAGCAGAACAATAGTTCGGCCGAACAATAGTTCAGTCGAAAGAGTATTTCGGTCGAACAATCTTTCGGCAGAAAGAGTATTGCCGGAAAGAATATATCCGACCGACTAAATTTTTACACGCAAATCGATGGTGCAGTCAATGCACCATTCGATTTGACGTTTCATGTTTCGGCCAAAAAAGAGTTCGGCCAAAAACAATATCTTTCGGCCGAAAAATAATTATAGTTCGACCGAAAAAAGCTTTTCCAGAATTTTGGAGACCCGATTTTCACGAAAGTGTAATCCACCTCCATGATTTCACCCACACTCTATCCATATTTATACTAAATCTATCTATCCAAAAGAACAATCTAGAGGAATATCCTTCTAGAAGTGGAAGCTTCTATTAGGTCTTTTTACATTTGACTTATTCATCATTATTGCTAGGCCTTATTAATATTGACCTTTATTACATGGAAATATATTATTCTACACACTTGAGGGGTTAGGTAGGTTAAATACCTAACATGCCCTCCCCCTTAGTATCAGGCTTGTCCTCAAGGCTTGAGATGAGAAAATTGTTATAGAATGTTAGAGGGCTCCCAGGTGGCATCTGTTGGAGTTGTATATTTCCACTGAACTAACACTTCCTTGATGGTCCTCTGACAAAGACAATGCTCTCGTTGGTCCAACATTAATTTTGGCTAAAACCATATGGATCCTTCTTCATTCAACTCGAGAAGGTTGTTTTGAGTTTGGAACTTAGTTCCAATCACCTCATTTAAGCAAGAGACATGAAAAAAATGATGGATCTTAGAATGATTGGGTGAAGCTAACTTATAGGCCACCTGCCCAATGTGCTTAAGAACTGTATAAGGACCATAAAATTTGGGTTCCAGGTTCGAACAATTTTCGGCCTTAAGTGAAGTTTTCTTATAAGGTTGCAACAAAATAAATACTTGGTCTCCTTTAGCAAATTATCATTCTGAGCGACTTTTATCGGCTTGTTTCTTCATGTGATTTTGAACCATGGACAAATTCTCTTTGAGGGTACGGAGAATAGCCTCACAAACTATAATTGTTTGTTCAACCACCTTGACCTTCGATACACCTGGCATGTAGGAGAGAACTGAAGGTGGCTTTTGGCCATATACTGCTTCAAAAGGAGTCATGCGAGTAGATGTATGGTAAGAAGTGTTGTACCACCATTCAACTAATGGTAACCATTGAGTCCATTGATTTTTACTTTCAGAGGAAAAACACCTCAAATCAGTCTCCAAACACTTATTGACGACTTCATTTTGAACATCAATATGGGAATGATAGGTGGTGCTCATATGCAATTGGGTGCCCTGGAGTCTGAATAATTCTTGCCAAAAATTGATCGTGAAATTTGGATCTCAATCAGAAAAAATAGAATGAGGCATGCCATGAAGCTTGAAGATATGATCCATGAAAAGTTGGCCCACAATTGATGTGGTAAATGGGTGTTGAAGAGAACATAAATGAGCATACTTCAAAATATGATCCACAACCACCATGATGACGAACTTATTTCTTGATTAAGGTAATCCCACAATAAAATCCATAGAGATGTCCTTCGAAATAGCGGGTGAAATCAGAAGCGGTTGGAGCGTGCCAGGAGGTTTGATTGTTTCTCCTTTGCTGCGTTGACAATCATCACATTCTTCTACAAAAGTGCAAACATCCTTTTTCATACCATCCTAGAAAAAAGAACATTTGACGCGGTCATAGGTTTTGGTAAACCCTGAATACCCAGCTATGGGAGTAGCATGAAGCTCAAAAAGCACCATTGATTTAAGTTGTGACTGTTTACTTAAATATACATGAACTTTGTAGCGAAGTTTATCCTTGTGGCAAGAGTACCCTGGTGAAACTGGAGAGTTGGATTTCAATTTTTGGATCATATGCGATATTTTAGGATCATGTATCCATTCTTGGCACACATCTTGGAACCAATATGGTACAATAAAATAGAGGGAACAAAGGGACCCTTCATCTTCATATTTTTGAGAAAGAGCGTCTGCAGCCACATTTTCTTTTCCTTTCTTGTAAATGATATCATAATCATAAACAAAGAGCTTATTTACCCATTTTTTCTGCTTTAGGGAGGAAGGTCGTTGCTCTAGAAAATACTTGAGGCTTTGATGATCTGTCTTAATTTGCAAGCATTTCCCCAGGAGATAAGGGTGCCAAAGATCCACTACATGCAAAATAGCCAACATTTCCTTTTCACAGATTGATTGGCCTAAATGGCATTAGGACAATTGTTTTCTCATAAAAGTGAAAGGTCTACCTTCTTGCCTAAGGAAAACTCCAATTAATCTTCCTAAGGCATCACATTCGAGGACAAAGGTTTTTGTGAAATCATGAAGCGCCAAGACTGGAGTAGTAAACATAGTTGCCTTCAAAGCTTGAAAATACTGATCCACTGCGAGAGTCCAAGTAAAATAGTTCTTTTTAAGGAGAGCAGTGAGAGGGGCCCCAATATTCCCATAATTTTGAACAAACTTGCAATAATAGTCAGTTAAACCCAAAAACCATGCAATCTTTTGATAGTCTTTGGAAGAGTAGAATCATGAATTGCTTAAATCATTTTAGCATCCACTGGGACACCAACCTTTCAAACAATATGACCCAGGTACTCTACTTCTGAGGCTCCAAAGGCACGTTTAGAGCGTTTGAGGAAAATTTGGTGTTGCGAGAGTAGATGGATAATTTGATCCACATGGGAAAGATGAGATTGCCAAGTTTTACTATAGATGAGAATATCATCAAATAAAACTAAGACAAAATGATAGAGAAAAGGACAAAATACATGATTCGTGAGGCTTTGGAAGGTGGAGGGTCATTACATAGGCCAAAGGGCATGACCAAAAACTCATAGTGACCCTCATGAGTTCGAAAGGCATTCTTGGCTATGTCATCTTCTTGCATACGTATCTGGTGTAGCCATAACACAGATCAAGATTAGTGAAGTATTGAAAACCACTCAGATCATCCAATATATCATCAATGACAGGAATGAGGAAATTTTCCTTGATGATGAGCGTATTGAGGGCATGAAAGCCAAGACACATGTGCCTAGTACCTTATTTCTTAACTACCATGACCACATGGGAAGAATAACGACTGGTAATGGGGCAGATAACACCCGCTTGGAGCAATTCCAACACCATTTTCTCAATTTCATTATTTTGGTAAAAGGGTCAACGATAAGGGAGAACATTGGGAGAAATACTGTCAAGAACATGGGGAATGGAATGATCGTGAACACCATGAGCAAGAACAAGTCTTTGAGGGGTGGAAAAAAAAAACTTGATGTCTGGAAAGAATAACTTGGAGGTTGAGATGCACAGAGGGTGTCTCAATGGCTTGAATAGAATGTGTTAGCACAAGGATTTTCTCGCATACTACAAGGGAGAAAGCCTAGATCCCATCAGTAAAATGTAACAACAAGTGTGTTTTTTAAAGGTGAGAGAGAGATAATTAAAATTCTTCATCAATGATAAATGATGCCTACATCAGACCATGATCCCACAGAGAAATTCTAATCCATATCTGAACAACAAAAAGAAAATATGCAGGGAAGAATGAGAAATAAGTATACAGAGAAAATTCACATCTGGTCCAACTGTTCAATTCTCTGAAGAAAATTCAAGAAGTTAGGATCCTCCTACTTCAAAAATCAAAAGACATTCATGGTAACATCCTATGGGAAGTCAAATCCATTGTTGCTTAAGAATAATGGCATAAATCCTTCACACCATAACAATAAACTAGAAGAAATGGAATAAAAACTATGTTCCAGATTAGTATTAAAAACATCAATTGAAATACATGCTCTTCGGTGAGGTATACAAAGTTGCAAAAACAGAACAATTTTATTTTCTATTACTCTTCCCCCTCCCTTAGTTTATTATAACCCTTCTCTACTCTTTTACCATGAAATATATAGCAGTATAGGTTCTTTCCATCTAACTAATTCTAACTCCAACCCCTTTCCCAAAATAGAAATAATTACAAAGAGAGAATGACACGTTTTAACTAATTTCCTACTTTTTAGGAGGTGAAATTCTAAAAAGTAGGCTTCAACATGCCAATTGTAATTATCAAAATATAATTGTTGTGTAAAATATGAGAATGGTTTTTGTATATAATATCGTTCTAAACAAAAACCTCTCTCGGTTTATTTAAATTCATCTCCATCTGGCTGGAATACGTGTCGCAAAAAAATGATTCAAACAAGAAATAATGAAAACTGAAAAAAAAGGGATGAAATATTCCTTCGAATCTCCAAATTTGTGACACCTATGTGAAAAATGAGAAAGGTTAATGTCCTTGGGTCTGTGACTGACAATAATCTCCTTTTAATTTTGAAAATTCATCCCGTTTCACCCGAAAATCCTCCTGGAAGTCAACTGGTCAAAAATAGCAGTTCGACAGTCCTAGAACAAAGTTTTTGCAGCATATTTTGCAGCAAATTCCGCAGCACATTTTGAAAATGTCAGTTTTGCAGGTCCGAGCTAGGAGAAATTTGAAATCCTTTATCATTATAAAAAGGTAATGATGGGAATGAATGAATATTGCATTATTGGGCTCATATGTAGGATCAAGTGCTCTTGCTTCATAAAAAATATTGAAACATGGTGTTTAAGAAAGATGGAGCTGTGAAATCTCCTAATTCACGATGCTGCAAAATAGACCGTAAAAATAACAAAATTTCTAGTACAAATTCTATGTGCTATCAAAATGGAGTTGAGCAATGATACTGGAGTGGCCTTTCTTGAGGAAATTTTCCATGCGATGGGAACTAATTGTCTTAGGAGAACCAACTGTGAGACCTTGGAATTGATACATTTTCCGTTCCTGTTGGAATTGCAGGGTTAAGTCCTTAAAATCCATAAGAAGGGGACCCAAAGTGCGTAACCATTAAACACCTAGAAAAATGTCACAACCTCCCATGTCAATGGAAAAATATGAGATTTGACTTGGTAATGTCCAATTTGAAGACGAATATTTTCACAATGCCGACGAAATTTCATGGACCCACCATTGGCTATCATGATTTGAAAATTATTGGAAACATGAATATAGAAATTGGTTTCATGGGCAATGTGACGATGAATGAAATTATGGGTGCTACCACTGTCAACAAGGATGATGACCTTCTTGTGCTTAATGTAGCCAATGATCTTGAGTGTTATTGGGACCATGAAGCTAGTGAGGGCATGGAAGGAAAGAAGGGGGTCAACTTTAGGCCTGCCAGCAGGCTCCTGGGTGGCATTGGGTAGGGAGGGTTCATCAACAAGGATAAATGTCACATCCTCTTCAGGAACATCTTCGGAAACGACCATAAATAGTTTTTATTCCTTACACTTGTTCCCCAAAAAACATTTTTCATCAGAGTTATAGCAAAGAATCTTCAATTGGTGTTGAACCATTTCATCCCTAGTTAGTTTCTGTACCTTGAGGCGAGTGACAAGGGTGTTAGGATTAGTGGGTCAAGGGAGAGGAAAAAAAGCGGGTTTTTTGTTCTGGGAAAAAACAACTTGTTGGGCCTCTTTATCACGTTGATTAGATTCCAACCAAGTTGGAGGGTGGGCCATGAGAACCTGGTATTGAATTTCATCCTTCAGACCACTGATAAGTCATTCACAGAAGAACACATTAGACATTACCTGTATTCAAAATGACAAATGCTCGAAAGCAGTAATGAAGTCTTCCATTGTTCTTGGCTATTTCAACTTGGTCAAATGACCGAGATAGTGGGTATCAATATCAAAGTGGGAATAGAGCTCAACAACAAATTGGGTCGAATCAATATGCCCCTGATGTGAATTTTGTTGCCATTACCATCATTTCCAACATTCAAGATCTAGATAGAGGAAAACATAGAGAAGTTTAGACAAATCGTCAGTAATACCATGCAAAGAAAAATAATGCTCCACTTGAGTGACCCAACCACTATGATTAGATCCATCAAATTTATTGACCTCTACGTGGGAATATGGGGCTTGCAATGAAAGGATTTGGAGTGAAAATGCAGAGACTGAGAGGAATAAACAACATCGGTTTGGTCTGATGAGGAAGGACTCGTAGGGAGGTTCAACAATTGATTGACAACAAACTGGAGGGAGGTCAATTGGGTTGTGAGGTTGGCTTCAATGTTGTTAAATTTTTTCTCTAATGTGTTAATGTGGGAATGGGTATAATAAATCTGAGTNTGGGCTTGATTGATGGAATTTTGGAGTTCTTGGTTGCGAGTGGGGGCCATTTGGAGAGTGAAAGTGCAAGTAAGGAAACAAAATGGGTGGGTGGGACCACAAAAAAAAAACAAAAAATGACATAGAAGTGATAGGTACCATGATAATCAATGGTTGAAGGGAAATATAATGGAATAGGCGAAAAAATAGGGAAGTTGGGAAGGGGTCAGGTCCACCAAAACAAAAAGGAGTAAAAATGAAGGGTAGGAGTGTGATCAGGGAGAAAAGGTGAATCCAATGGAATAGGTCCCAAATAAGTGTGTCAGAGGGACCACTATACTCCTTTTTTTTTTTTACTCTTGCAAACTTATACTTCGACTTGAAGAATATTATAGTGACGAAATGCCCAAATGCTTAACAAGAAGAAATGTGTAGTAATTTCTCAATGAGAATGAAAAAGACACTGTAGCACATAAATATATCTTATTTGTTATATTTATGTCTCCTTCCCAATGATTAGGTTATTCAAGGGTTCTACAGATAAGGGTTTTCCCTTTTTTATACCTCTTTGATATACGTGCAGGGTCCAACAATACTACTCAGCCCAATATCTTAGGGCACCAGTTAAGAAGGATAGACCGTACCCTTCTCCATACTACCTGACTACCCAGGTAATAGAGAGTATCTTCCCAAGTGTTGTTCTGAGTGGAACTATAGTAGTCAGGTGGTCAATCAGTTTATCTATGGAGGGATTCAAGAGATCTAGGTCTATCGGTATAGAAGTGTTGTCTGATGTGATACCACTCGAAAGGGTACCAAAAGGGGTTACAAAGGTGGCCAACAGATGTGTTCTTAAGTACCACTTGTATTTCTCGTGTGTATGAATCCCCGACCATAGGTTTATGTGCGTAACGACATATCTATGTAGCTTAAAGACGCCCAAATACTTCTCTACCCAGAAAAAAAATTAACCCACAATTTTTTGCTGAGGAAGGTGCTCTGATACCACTTGTAATATTCTAGATACAAATTAGTATGCAGAACATAAATAGTTAGCTAGAAATGGCAGATAAACAATGATATAACTAGAACAACACCACAATAATACAAAAATAATACAAGAATAACACACGAAACAACACTGTGATTACTAAGAGCATTGTTCACTTGCCTCTTTGAGGGGGAAACCTCTAACATAGTAGAGATCTATTACAATAATTTCTAAGACAAAACTTATCATACCCTCTATTCCTATTTATACTAAATATATATATATCCAAAAGAACAATCTAGAGGAAGATCCTTCTAGAAGAAAAAGCTTCTATTAGGTCTTTTTATATTTGACTTATTCCTCCTTATTTCTAGGCCTTATTAATATTGACCTTTATTACATGGAAATATTTTATTCTACCCACTTGAGGGCTTAGGTAGGATAGGTCCCTAACATAGTCAAGGGAATGCCAAGAATGGGTGTGGGGTGATCATGGAGATCCCATTAGAGTTAAATCTTTGTTGGGTACATATATGAGGGGGAATGTAGATAGATTTGACAAAGAAGGTAGTTGGTGGAGTCAAGGTTGGAGATGCTAAGATATTTTGGTTGGGTGGGGTAAGTGTTGGAGGAGAGAATATAATAGGTTGAGGGGTAATATTCAAGTTAATAAGTTTATACAGGTGGCAGGTTTCGGTGGTGGTTTTTCAAAGGATTCATTGACAAGGTGGACTATAAATGGATTGGCTCATGTAGGGATATGTTGGAGGGGTGATAAAAGAAAATATGATGCTTCCTATATGAGGATAATGAGATATGGGTTTGGGATCTTGGGTGGGAGGAGGGATTTCCTGCTAAAGTAATGGATAATATAGAAAGGGATACGAAGAAATTTTGTGATGGTGGAACTACTACAGAATAGACCATGATATTATAGCAGGAGGAAGAACATAATAAGTTGAATTGTTTTGGTGAATTAGTTTGATTTCCATATCTAGAATAAGGACAAAAGTCGTGTCTAGTGTAGGACTATCAAATAATGAAAATTTAGGGAAAAACATAGCTAATAACCTAGAATTGAATTTAAGGATGAGTATTTAATCTAAATATTTAATTTGGATCTCAGGATGAATCTCAAAGAAAATTGAATTTTTTTGTTGGACAGTTTGACCGGGTCATTGAAAAATATGGAACCACCAACACATCCAATTCTAAAGATACCCTTGAGGGTAAAACCATCCTTGCACAATCTAGAAATATGCATGCCAAGTGGAAATATGTTGTTGAGAGGGATGGACATAAATTTATTTATTTTGAGACAACCACCAATCCTAGGAGATGCCAATAAGATGAATCCTAGAAATAAATAAGTGTTTTTCTTCCTCTATGGTAGGACATTCTAGTGAATCGACATGTAGATTTTGGATCCAAGTGTCCAAAAACTCACTTTTGGTATGCCCATCATATTTGGGAAGAAATATGTCGGTATGTAGATAAAAAGGAGTGTGGGATATACTATATCAATGAGGACTTTAAGTAGCTCTCCAATAGAGTACTATGTAGTAATGGAAGAAGTGTCCTTAGACACACACTTTTATTAAATAGGAAAATAAATTACATAATATACTTTGCAAGAGTTTACACCCGAACAACTCAACACTCTTGCAATGAGCTATATATAAGATAAATGTCCTAACAAACTCTAGATATGGATCACTTATTAAATAAACAAGTGTCCATTTACAATAAATGTTATCTTAACAATATTATAACTATACTCCTAATTTAGAGCCTAAGATACGACACATTTCTAGATTCATATCTTTTACAACAATATTGTATTTCGAAATGTCTCCATCTATTAATCAAATATTCTAGATTATTAATTTAATATTCTAAATTAATAATCATTTTATTCTAACTTTATACACTATGATATTTGTATTTTGGATTATCTAACATCCCCCCCTATGATCCAAAGCTACATTACAAAAGGTACCAAGTTCATCCCTAAACTTAGTAAATTTTATTCTGCCAAGAGATTTTGCGAAAATTTCAGAGATCCAATCTTCCGAAGGACAATAAATTGGCTTGATGACATTATTTGCAATGAGTGATCTGATATGATGATACTCGGTGTCCACGTGCTTTGTATTTGAATGAAAAACTGGATTCTTGGAAAGCTTAATGGCTGACTGGTTGTCGATGAATAACGATGTAGCTTCTGCTTGAGAAATGCCCAAGTCCTATAAAATTCTACGTAACCAAACAGTTTCACATGTTGCTTCCCATGCTGAGATGTATTCTTCTTCTGCTGTAGAAGTAGAAACTGTAGCTTGTTTCTTACAATTCCAAGACATTGTTGTTAAACCCATGTTCATTAAATAACCTGATGTTGATGCTCGATCATCAATACTTCCGACAAAGTCGGCATCTAAAAATCCACCAAGTACAAAATTTTTAGACTTTTTGTAAAGAAGACCAAAATATTTTGTTCCTTGGATATATCAAATAATTCTTTTGGCTGCACTCTAATGGTTGTCCCATGGTTGTTGCGTAAAATATGAAAGAATACTGACTACATAAGATAGATGTGGTTGAGTGTTCATCAAATAAATCAATCTGCCAATCAACTTTTTATAAATAGTGCTCTCTACCATTCCCCCCCCTTCAAATTTTGAAAGTTTCAAGTTTTGTTCCATACGGGTAAGAGATGGATTGCAATATTTCATGCAAACCGCTGAAGAATTTATGTTGCATACTTACTCTGAGAAATGAAGATATGATGTGGACATTGGAATACTTCAATGCCAAGATAGTAGTGACGCAGTCCCAAATCTGTCATCTTAAAATCTGCATGTAGCTCCTTTTTCACCTGTTCAATATGATCATCATTGATTCCTGTAATGATCAAACCATCTACATACATAAAAAGAATCACCAGATAAGGACCCTGTTGACAAATATACAAAGTATCATTAGATTGACTTCGTTGAAAACCAACCTTCCTAAGGTATTCATCCATTTTGGTATACCAAGATCAGGGAGCTTGCTTTAACCCATATAAAGACTTAATTAATTTACAGACTTTATGTTCCTAACCTATAATTTCAAAACCTGGTGGTTGTTTCATATATACATGTTCCTATAAGTCTCCATTGAGAAAATAACTTTTGACATCCATTTGATGAAATTTCCAACTTTTATGAGCGGCCAATGCAAGTGTTAATCGGATGGTATTCCATTTAGTTGTAGGAGAAAAATTTTCCTCATAACCAATGCCATCCTATTGCGCAAAACCTTTAGCCACAAGTCGTGCTTTATACTTGTCAATTTCAACATGTTGGTTGTATTTAATTATGTAAACCTATTTGCATCTGATGGTTTGAACACCTATAGGACAATCAACAAGTTTCCAAGTGTTGTTATCAATTACGGCTTGATATTCTTCAACCATAGCCTATTGCCATTCTTTATGTTTTACTGCTTCTTTGTATGTGGAAGGTTCAGTAAAATCATTTGCTACCAAGGCAAAATTCCCTTCATTGTTGTGTGATCCCCTTGTTCCTATTTTATTACGCTCATCATGCCTTACATCTTTCAAAAGTTGAACGACCCATTTTGGTAGTTGATGTTCACTCGTTTAGGGATCTGAATTACAATTATTGTAAATTGGATTAATGTAAACTGATGTTCGTCGATCAGTTGAAGATTCTGGAGGAGGAGAATCATTGTCAAATGAATTGTCGTTGCTAAGAGAGTCGGATGAACTGCTGGAAGACCCATATGATGTTGTCGAAGTAACTAGACTGGATGTATCATCTTGAGATGAAGGAAAATCAAGTTCATACCAATTATGTGAATTTGGTTTTCTTTGTCTTTGATTTCCTTTAGTTTCTAACTTTTGAAGAAGACTTTCTATTTCTTCAGCACTTTTATTTTCAATTTCATCAAAAATTACATCCCTACTCACAATAAATGTTCCATTGGACAAAATTTGATACGCTTTCTTCTCATCAGAATACCCAATCATTGTGCATTTCAAGCTTCTTGGGTGAATATTAGTTCATTTTTCTTTTGTATCTAAGACATAACATACTGATCCAAAAACTCTAAGATGTTTAACTTGAGGTTTGAAACCAAACCATGCTTCATAAGGTATGATTCCATCCAAAGAAGCAGATGAAGATATGTTCCTTAAGTAGATAGTTGTATGGATTGCTTCTGCCCAATATGTAGAACTTAACCTTTTAAATCTTAACATGGATCTTGCCATTCCTAAAAAAGTGCGATTCATTTGTTCTGCGACTCCATTTTGCTGAGGAGTGTAGAAATTAGTAAGGTATTCTTATCCCATTGTCTATGCAATAAGTTTTGAATTCATTAGAAGTGAATTCTCTGCCATTATCTATCCCGAGAGTGCCTATCTTTTCTTTAACTTCGTTTTCAACAAGTTGTCGAAAAATTTTAAATTTTTCAAATACTTCTGACTTTTTCTTCAAGAAGTAAACCCAAGTTATTCTACTGAAATCATCAACAAAGAGTAAAAAATATTTGCAACCACCGAAAGACGTTTCTAGGGGTCCACAAACATCACTGTGAACTAGTTGCAACTGTCGATTTGCACGCCATGAACTTGTTGAAAAAGTCTCTCGAATCTGTTTTCCATAAATTCATGCTTCACATTTTGAAGTTTCATAATTGAAAGTGGGAAGTCCCTTAACCATCCCTTTTTTTAGCAGTTGAGAGATACTTTCAAAGTTGAGATGTCCATATCTCACATGCCACAATCTTATAGGGGAGATACCTATACTAACTGTTCCTGCAAAGTCTGAATGTCTTGGAATAATTGTTCCTTTCAACCTTAACAGTTTTCCATCTTCATAACCTGTCATCACTATTTTCATATTTTGTTTGACTGAATTAATGTTAACTAAGCCATCTTCCATAAGTACCTGATGTCCTTCTTGTCGAANAGCAGTTGAGAGATACTTTCAAAGTTGAGATGTCCATATCTCACATGCCACAATCTTATAGGGGAGATACCTATACTGACTGTTCCTGCAAAGTCTGAATGTCTTGGAATAATTGTTCCTTTCATCCTTAACAGTTTTCCATCTTCATAACCTGTCATCACTATTTTCATATTTTGTTTGACTGAATTAATGTTAACTAAGCCATCTTCCATAAGTACCTGATGTCCTTCTTGTCAAATCGTGACTAAAGATAACAAATTCTTTTAAAATGTGGGTACATACCAAACATTTGAAATCATCCATTCTCCAATATCAGGTAAATAAACTTTAACTACTCATTTTCCATAAGGAGTATGTTTTATATTATCTACAAGAAAGACAAAATTAAGATGGCATTCTTGAAAATTCCAAAACAAGTCACGTCTGGAATTCATGTGTTGAGATGCTACTGAATCTAAAATCCAAGCTTCTTCATAATCACTTTGAAAATTAGTGGAAATCTGTAATGTTGAAGATGAGGTAAACACATATTATGAATCATCATCATTTCGATCATTTGAAAACTGTGTTGTGTTTTGATGAAACTTGGAAATTTTATCAATGGAAGTTCAACAATATTTTGCATAATGACCAACTTTGTTACATCTTTTGCAAACAATTTGACTGAAGTCTCTCCCTCTATCGAAATTCTGTCCTCTGCCCCTGCTTTCATTTCTGTGTGGAGTTTGTCCTCTGCCTTGACTATTGCCTTGAAAATAGCCTCTGCCTTGACTATTTCCTCCTGCATGAAAATATGCTCTACCTTGGATGTTTCCTCTGCCTTGACTGTTGCCTCTGCCTTGACTGTTTCCTCTTCCTTGAAATTTTTTTCTCTACTTTGGCTTCGACCACGACCTTCTACAAAATTTCCTCTTCCTCTACTGCTATAACTGTCACTTGAAGACTTACTTATGCTGGCTTCTGTGAAAAAAACATCTTCTCCAACTTGCTTTTTCTTTCCAAAATTTTTGTTGTGTTGAGGTAATAATTCACTTAATTCATCAAATGTAATCTTATCTAACTTACGAGTTACTTGTAAATTTTCTAAAATATGTGTATAGGAAGAAGGCAATCCAATGATTAAAATTGTGGTCATGAAACTATCATCTATTGCTTGAAAACCAACGTTTAGGATTTCCTGCTTAATGTTATTATGTCTGGAAATATATTCATGTACATCACCTCCTTCAGTCAATTTATGTTGAAGCAACTTTAATTGAAGATCAAATTTCTTTTATTCCGGCTGAGTATCAAATAAATATTTAAAAACTTTCAAAGCAGACCATGCATCAATAGTATTTTCAATGTGAACATACATCTCATCATTAACTGAAGATTTAATAAGTGCTACTGATGTGGCATTTTTAACTTCGCATTTTTCTAATGTAGTTGCATTTGTCGGCTTAGTTGGCTTAGTGTCTTCATTACATATATCACGCCAAAGTTCATTTTAAATGAGAGTGCTTTCAATGAGACGTTTTCATGTCATGTATGATTTTGTGCCTTCAAGTTTATTGGAGTCAGAGAACAAATTAATTAATTTCGACATTGTAGTGTTGAATCTTCTCACCAAAAAAGGAATCAAGCAAAGAGATATCAAGATGAGAAACACACCCGACACATCACACAAAAAATGATCTATCCGGGCTTGGCCTTGACCCTCGTATAGTCGTTGAAACAGGAGAAAAATGACTGAGCTTGGCATTGGGCTCTAGTGAAATTCCAAATAACTTTCAAAATTTTACACATTACAAAACTCTGGCAATTCCCCCCCCCCCAAAAGTAAAAGAAAAAGATTTACGTTGAGTTACAAAATTTTTGTTACCTCCAAAAAATATTGAACTGCTTATCAATGTTTAAAAAAAAAAAAAAATGTTTCCTTTACTGATCCTTCAGCTCACAATACAATAGTATAGAAATATGAGTTGGTAGGGTACAACATCAAAAAAAATTCATATACCACAAGAATTTCGCAAAGTCATTCAAATCGAAAATTGTTGGAGAATATAGATTCGTTCTTGTTGGTGTTGAGGCGGGATCATGGAGACGTATTGATGTCAACTATTTCAAAGTTGATTCAAAACAACGTTCCAGCATTCCAATGTTCCAATCACAATGCTCTGAACTCCCTTACGATCTGCAACTTCTCAACTGGCTGGTTATGCATTTAATCCACTATTGACATGTTTACATACATATTTTTGGGCATTTCTCTTTCTCTTCCATCTTTAATGTTGAAAGACAAATGATCTTTCCACACGCGTTTATACATGCATTAATGTTATTACATCAAACTGCAATTGTCAACTCTTTGCAAACTGTTCACTTGTATCTATTGGTAATCCACGCCGAATGCACCAGTTATTTAATTCGCCTACCAGTTATAATCCACGTTGAATGCACCATCGGAATTCACATCGAATCAAACCACTAAGGTCGAGAGTTCAATCCTCTCTCACCCCACCATTGTACATGAATTTACAAACGCGTTTTTTGCCAGTAAGTCAAACGCATAGGTCGCTCCAGTCCATCACAGGCATTCCAAGGGAAATCGAGGTTTGTCAATGAAGTAATAACCTTCACCAACGCAGGATCTTAGACACTATCTCTTTTTCTGCGCTTTGGATTTCTATAACAATTCTATAAGTATGGTAAAAAAGATCAAGAAACGACGTAGAACTCAGGCTTGACAATATGGTTCAAAGAACGCTAATACATACTATCACATGGAACTTCGAGAAATGGTTGCAATTTACTGAAGAAATGTGCCCACATTTTTCTTTTGATTGTAGCATTGGGATCTCTTTCTTTGGTCAGCTAAACTCCTCTTCAGTTTTGCTGCATTACTAGAGCTCTAATGCCACAATAATGGTAGAAGTGTCCTCAAACACACACTTTTATTAAATAGGAAAATACATTACATAAGAGACTTTGCAAGAGTTTACACCCGAACAACTCAACACTCTTGCAATGAGCTATATATAAGCTAAATGTCCTAACAAACTCTAGATATGGATCACTTATTAAATAAACAAGTGTCCATTTACAATAAATGCTATCTTAACAATCTTATAACTATACTCCTAATTTAGAGCCTAAGATACGATACATTTCTAGAGTCATATCTTTTACAACAATATTGTATTTCTAAATGTCTCCATTTGTTAATCAAATATTCTAGATTATTAATTTAATATTCTAAATTAATAATCATTTTATTCTAACTTTATAAACTATGATATTGAAGTATTTTGGATTATCTAACATGTATCTAAAGAAAAAAATCAACATGGAGCCATTGTGAACAACAATTTGATTCTTAGTCTACACAATCATGTTTTTTATATTCAATCCCTGATGTGAGAATGAGCATTTAAGCTAGAATTTCTTTGAACAGATTTGGAAATTATATGGAATATTGGCTATAATCACCATGGACCATGTGACTTAAATTGAAGGTTCATCAACATTTTTTTTAATACATTACATGAAAACAACTTCACACAATTTATCCATGTTGATAGCATTTCATCCTCATATACATGGAAAAATTTAGGATATCAATCACATGGTAGTATAATTTCTTTGTAGGTACAACAATAAGGATAATAGAACATTTGATGAGAGATTCTAATACATACAACCTAGCTACCAACAAGTGTAGCATAGTTTGAGAGGGAAGAGTCATTTTAAAATCTATTATAGAATTAAACTCTTGGTGGCTATCAACATCATAAATAGATCATTTGTTTGTTTTGACATGGACCATGAATGACAAGAAATTGATAATCCACTCAAGTTCAAGGATATGGTTTGTGAGATCTAGAAGCAAGGAAAAAATATGTTCCACATATCCAGTGAAAAGGTCCATGATCGACACAACAATCACAATATTCCTCATTCATTCCAAGCTAGGGATCAAGTATGGTTGTAGCTATATTAGGAAAGATTTAGTGGTCTATACAAAAAAAATTAATCCCTTGAGATATGGTCATTACATTCTACTTAAGAGAAATGGGGAAAATTATTTTAAGCTTAACATTCCATTATGCATGAATTTACATCCAATATTCAATATGGAATTGCTTTAACCATATTCAATGTCATTGCTAAAAAAAAATTAAACCGTAGTGTTTAAGAGTAAGAAGAGATCAACCTAGAAGTTGAAGAGCCACTAGTAGTTGACACCATTATTCCAAAACAAGTATTCCATATAAGGATGTAGACAAATCCCTTATTTCAAGCGAATGTAGGAAAAATCCAAGAAGAGCCACTTGCGCTTGACACCCATTATTCCAAAACAAGTATTCCATATAAGGATGTAGACAAATCCCTTATTTCAGGTGACGAATGTAAGAAAAATCGAAGCATAATGTTAGTGGTATACAACCACTAAATCGGCATAAAAGTTCCCTCATCTACATAAGTGAGGGATAATGACCATTCACAATTAAGAGAAGGTTTAATCCATCCCAAATCTTGACCAACATCAAATTGACTTACACAATCCTCACTCATATCTAAAAGCTCAACGGGAGCGAGGAACATGTCTTATTCACGTAATAACTTGCTACAAAAGTTCAAACATTTTGTTGTTATACTGATTTAGCGCACTCAAAGTAGTAAAAAGCAAAGAGGGATAACAAACGATTACACATCAAATAAATTCATATATTTAATCTAAAATTAGAGTTTACAATTACTAAAATATTAAAATTAGATTTTTACATCAACCTGAAAAATCCGATCAGATTTTGATCGGATTGGATGAAGAGGAAAAGCTGACAAAATAGCAAAGCCATCTAATCAGCCCGTATCCCACGCTCGTTTGTATCAACAATTGAGATGGTATTAATTTAAAAAAATTAAAAATCCAACGACTAGATCCATAGGTTTACCTTTTACAAGGTTCATGGAAAACAAATGAAGAGACACATTCAACTCTCTACAAATAAATATATACGAGGAATCTCTGCGTGTCAGGGTTATAAAGAATATCCTGGATTCGAGCTGATCAGTGCATCTACTGAAAATTATATTTTCTAGTGCATGTAAGCATACTGAAGCAGTGGCTATGGGTGAGTACAGTAGCTCGATATTTCATTGCGCAATTGCTTCTATTTACTATTATTTCTATTTGACTGTCCTCTGATTACACTACAAATGCAAAATAGATAGATCTCAATATCGAGATAATGAAATTTAATACTGGAGAGGAATAAATGGAAAAAATCCCAGTTCCTATCTGAAACTGGTCTAGCAAAAACTTTGATCCTATATGAAGGTTGGTAAAAAATTCCCAACAAAATCACTTTTTATGTTTATATTGGCAATAATCTAGTTAAGGGGGGTTATCCAAAGCAAGTGAAATAGATAATGGAGATGGAATAATTGTTGGTTGGTTAGGACACCATATCTTCAGAGATGAGGGACATGATATTTGTGTACAACATATGACTGCTTTTTTCAAAACGTTTCTAGTAGTTTTGCTAGACAAAGAAGGAATTGTGAAATACAATGTTCCTCTGAGGATGGAAGAATCAAAGTTTAGTGTTGAACAAGTAGGTATAACTGTTGATTTCTATGGTGCTAGACTTGATAGGGCCCTTTTTGGTGATCCTTCTTTAGTGAAAAATTATGTTATACGTGATGAATTAGGTAAATTTTATGAATTAGATCGTGCTACTATAAAATCTGATGGTGTTTTTCTTAGTAGTATAAGGGGTTGGTTTACTTTCATACATGCTACATATTCTCTCCTTTTATTTTCTTGAGACATTTAGCATGGTTCTAGAATCATATTCATAGATGTTTTTGATGGTATTCACCCATATTTGGATGCTTGAGTAGAATTTGGAGCATTTCAAAGTGGTATGATATTTCTCCTATCTATTCTATAATAAATATTAGTGTGAGATCTATCTCCATAATTTTAAATTACAATTAAATCTATGGAAGCATCGTTTTATACATTCCTATTGGTATCAACCCCAGGGATAATATTTTTCACTATTTCCTTTCGAGTACAACCCAAAGTTCTGAATAGAGGGGGAAATGAGATTTCCTCTCCACATCTTCATTATTTCTTTTCCATCAAAGAAAAAATGAACTCCCCTATAGGTAATTTCATTCTTTTAATTAGTCCTTGTAATCTTCAAAAGAATCCTAATGTTTTTCATAGGGTTTCCCAAAGACGATGTATAGAGAATAACCGGTAAAAACCACAAGTAAACAAGATATGGAGATGGTGAATAATGTTGCACTTTCCATTATTAGGTAATACTAATATCATGATATGTTTACGATGGCATAAAAAAGGTGAAAGATCTCAACCGATAGAATAGGTTCTATGGCCACACACACCATTGATGATACTTCCAAAACCACAGCAACATCAACCCATGTAAGAAGGTCCTCCTTCATGTCTCATTTACTAGAACTGGTTAATAATTCCATCATTTAGTTAATGCATGAAGGGAATATTATATGAAGTGGTTTATTTGAAAAGGATACACAACAAAGATTGAATTTTTTAATATCTCTACTCTAATGCAAGACACACTATAAAACTAAAATATTTACTAAGTAGTGAAGCTTGATGTATCAAGATAATGATGAAGTGATGTGGTTGAAAGTGTGAAGGGCCCGATGTTAGTTCAATTCAATACAACTAACCTTTAAAGTGCCCCATTGATAATGAAAGTACATATGAGTTAAAATTAAAGTAAATAAGACAAATAAAAAATGAACCCTTGCATAGGAGTACTACTAGAAACGACTAAAGGAGAAGAGTGTTCAAGAGTTTGGGAGCTAAAGAGTCATGGATTCTTATCCTTCTAGTTAATCCCAAAAATAAACTTATTTACAATATTTGAGATGAGGCTCTAAGCCAAAAAAAAGAGAGGGAATGAATAAAAAATTATACTATACAATGTTGTAGGGAGCCAAATTATCAAATTAATTAGGCAATTTTAAAGAAATAAAGTTAAAGTTTATCCATTTGGTGTTGGAGTTTTTCCTTTGGGTTTTCTCTATGGTAATCCCTATGTCTATGGTATAAGATATGAACTTATAAACYACTTGGTAATTAATATGTATGGTAAAAGTACATAGTGGACATTGAGAAAATGAAGAAGAAATGTTGGAAGGCCTAGAGAAGAGTGAAAAAAAAATGGTAGACACATGTCATAAATAACATGCAAAAGAAGATCCAAAAGCTAGGTTTACTCAATCTGAGTTGAGCATTGTCCCTTATAATTACTAGTAATAAAGGATATGGAAAGAGAATCTCGAAAGACTGAGCATGAATAAGAAAAGGCTATTCATGAAGGTTTCAAAGGAAAGAATCATTGAGGTTTTTGGTAATAAGAACTATCTTCCTTCATCTTCTGGTGTTTCATTTTATGTCAAAGAGAAACTTGAAATACCAATTTATGAGGTCAAGCTAATGTTGAAAATTTGAATAATTGGTTGAAAGAATTAGAGGTTTACTTTGGCCTTTATCTAATCAAAGGAACAAGACGTATTTCTTTTTTTCATTTGAATATGGTTGGACATGCTCTATTATGCTGGATAATATTTGTAGATGCACTAAAGTTAACCTAATATTACATGATTACAGATGGGATGATTTAAATGCATTTTCAAAATCACAATTTTATCCTATTGGTTATGAAGTAGGAAAATTTTTAAAGATCCACACTTATAAATTTTAGTAATTTAAAAAATGTCAACCATATAATGTTTGGCAATATTTTTGTAAAAATACTTGAATTTCTAAGGATTTTATATATATTCTAATAAAACATGGTAATTTTTAGAGTAAAACATGTTTATTCTATAGAATTGGGTGAAACATTTCATAAAAAATGGAAATTGGTGAATCATTTTTGTTAATAAAACATGGAGAATTATCCAATAGGTGCATTTTAGTGCCCAAATTTTTTCCTCGTACGAAGATGAACACCTTATAAAATGGTAGTACATTTGACAAGAATATAAACAAGGTGCTTGACAATTGACATATGAATTTTGGAAGTAATTTATTAGGTTGTGTATCGCTTTGGAAGATATTGG